>MKYO02012454.1:249917-279022 GCA_002013955.2 Citrus medica | reverse complement strand
AAATAAATATAATAATATTATATTTTCAAATAAAAAGAGTATATAGTAATATTATTAATTCTCTATGAGTATAATAATATTATTTTTAAGTATATTTTACTTATAATCAATGTAAATTATTATTTTTAATAAGTATAATTTATAAAATAATATAATAATATTATTTAAATAAATATGATATTATTTTATTAAATATTATTTATTTTATTTAATTAAATATAAAGATAAAAATAAAAAAATAAAAAGTGAATTCCTACTCCCCATTCTAAAAAAAATAGATTCATAAAATGTGATTCCCACCCTTTCCATAAAATTAATAAATAAATATAAAAATGAGAGAAATTTAGACTCGGCACTCCTACTTAAGTAAACACCACCTTAATGATTAGAAGCCACGGTCGTGTACATTTCTCCTCTCCCCATCAGTATTCAGAACGTGGGTCTCATTCTATCCAAAAAGATGAAACGTGGCAAGATCCTTGCCGTTCTCTCCAATTACTAACTAAAGTCAACCTTCTGATGATCAACTATCTCTACGAGATGAGATGCACAGGGAGATGAAGAGAAGATAAGAAACCAGAGCAAAGGAAAAAAAATTTTAAAAACCAAAACTTCTCTTTCTCATACAACAATGAGCTTCTCTTCTTTAACTAGGTGAGCTCAATTATTATTATTATTATTTTCCTATTGCTTTGCTGAACATTTTATTATTTATTTAATTATTCAATTACAACATTGCCTATTGTGTGCAGTGCCTTGGGAAGCTCATCTGTACAGTTAGGGTTTCATTCTAATTTTTTAACTGAAGCTTTACACCCTTCTTCAAAGAGGAAAAAGCTTGCTTTCAGAAAATTCACTGTGTCTTGCTCTTCTTCTTCTTCTTCGGGTATGTTCGTTTTTCTTTATTGGTCATTTATTTTATCTGGGTATTTTGTGCTTTTAGTTTTTCTTTTGGAAAATTTGTTAGGCCTTGAATTGATTGGAACCTAAGAATTTAGTGGCATTGTACTGTACTGGTACTTTTTTTGAGAGGGTGAATTAGCAAGTTTATTTGTGTTTAATGGTGGAAATTTTTGAACCATTTATATATTCTTGTTTCAACTTTAATTGAAGTCGATTGAAGAGGCTAGATTTAGCATTAATCAAGGAAGAATGAGAAATAGTTAGATATGATGGGGTGAGTTTTGTGCAATGAAGAAGGTCCTCCAGACTCCTAATGCCATTTGTTCTGAAACAACATCCAAGCATTTAAGGTGAATGTATTTATGCGGTCATGGTGATTTCTAAAGTGAAATAAATGTTGTTGATTGCCTGCATATTCTCGTCTTTGTATGCAAGTTTGCTTGCTGTTTGTCATTTAGATGAAAAAAGAATTGCTAGGTTGAAATCTGGGTTTTGCGGAAAAAATTGACTCCATTGTATCATAGAGAGTACAAATCTGGTTAACTGACTTCTTAGGCTATACGGTAAGCTTAATAGGGACATATTCTATTGGAGGTGGAGCATCATAAAGATTTGGATAAAAATGTGACTGTGATAAAACAAATTGAGAACACATTCTTATTTCTGTATCTCCTATTAGCTGCAGATACTCCTTTTGCACCTTCATTTATAACTTCATTCCTGAGTGTTAAAATCACGGAAAGCATGCAAAGCTTATTTTAGCTAGCATTTACCAAACATACTTGGCACCATTCCCCTTTTCGTCTCCGACAGAATAACCATTTGGCTAAACCTCACATTGCAATGGACACGGATTGCCAAAAGATTAAAAAGGAAGACCAAGATAAGGCTTTTTTGTTTCTTGAACTTTTTCTTTTCATTGACAATATAGGAAGTGTACGTCCACATCTTGAGATACATGTATCTTGTTCATATTTTTTATTCGTATTTTATGTAGATCCACTCTTGGTTAAGGCTGCAAAAGGACATCCAGTAAGTCGACCACCAGCATGGATGATGCGCCAGGCAGGAAGGTATATGGCTGTTTACAGAAAGCTTGCAGAAAAGCATCCATCGTTCAGAGAGAGGTCAGAGACAACTGATCTCATTGTTCAAATTTCTTTGCAGCCTTGGGAAGCCTTCCATCCTGATGGAGTTATCATTTTCTCTGACATACTTACTCCTCTACCTGCATTTGGTGTTCCATTTGACATCGAAGAAGTTAGAGGTCCAGTTATTCAGTCACCAATTCGGTCTGAAGAGGGATTAAAGGCACTACATCATATTGATTTGGAAAAACTTCAGTTTGTGGGGGATTCCCTTAAGATTTTGCGCAAAGAGGTGATTCTATTATTTTTCTTCACATGCATCAAGATGAGGTGAAAATACTCCTTTTATTTATGTAATAGATAATATATGATTTCATGTCGATCTGTTTCTTCAAGTTATTCTTTCTATGTAGGTTGGGGAGCATGCTGCAGTTCTCGGATTTGTTGGAGCTCCTTGGACAATTGCTACATATATAGTTGAAGGGGGCACAACACGCACGTATACAACCATAAAGAGTATGTGTCATACAGCACCACATGTGTTGAGGACTCTTCTCTCTCATTTAACACAGGCAATAGCTGATTATATTATCTACCAAGTGGAGTCTGGGGCTCATTGCATACAAATATTTGATTCATGGGGTGGACAACTACCACCTCATATGTGGGAACAGTGGTCGGAGCCTTATATCAGAGAGGTAAATTGCTGCGGACTTTATTAAATGATGAAAAAAAAATCTCGTTCTCTGCATTGTGAACACTATCTTATTGTTTTCTTGCTGTAAAATGAATGAATTAAATGCATAAATGGGTTATTACAAAGAGCTTTTATCTCATTCTTGTTGTGCATTAGTCTGTTTGAATTGATTGCACTATCTCTCTTAATAAACTATTGGAGTTTTCTTGGGTGATTTTAAGTTTATGGATGATAAAAATGTAAATACCAGTGGAGCTGAAGTAGGAATTCTATAAATAGAAAATGTTAATTTCCATAGATGGAAGTATTATGCGTGGGAAGTATCATTACGATTTTATGTTGCTACACTTATTTTTGAAAATTTGTTGTACATGCTATATTGCATGCTTTTTGCCTGTTTAGACTTTACAAAATTTATGATAAATAGTTTTGATGTTTCTGAAAATGCAGATTGTCAGTCTAGTGAGGACTAAATGCCCTGAAACACCAATCGTTCTCTATATTAATGGAAATGGTGGATTTCTTGAGCGTATGAAAGGAACTGGTGTTGATGTGATTGGGCTTGACTGGACAGTGGATATGGCGGATGGAAGGAAGAGATTGGGCAATGACATTAGTGTGCAGGGGAATGTGGATCCTGCTTGCTTGTTTTCTCCTCTTTCTGCATTGACTGATGAAATTCAAAGGTGATGTAGCTTATAATTTTTTGTTTGCCCTTTTTAATTGGTATGGCGACAGGATTGTTTGATTTTGTTACCATGATGCATTTGTAATTCTGTGGATTTGTTACACCTAGGATGTGAGTACCTATCAACGTCACGTGAGTGATATGGCCAGGAATCACCATAACCTATAATTTTATGGCGATGATTCTTTAGGCTTCTTATGCTTATTGTTCATTTTACTGAATACGGATTTGAGGAAAATCACAAACAACCAATTCCTCTTCACTCTGGCTCCCTCATTTTCTCTTATCTAGTGCGCTTCTTCCTGCCCTGCTCCTTCTTGCTGGAATCCTCTTCACCTCGTATTTTTCTTGATACCCATTTGTCTGTATATCTTATTTGATATTCAAACATGAAGTTTAAAGTATTCTTAAGGCTATCTCATTGCTTGTGGTGTAATGTTTTGATATCTCCTCACAATTTCAACTATCTTTAACAACTTGTAGTGGTAATCCATAGGCTACTGCTAGATGCCTTTCATGGTTTGTAGTGGTTACTTGTCAGCATTTACCTGATTGTTACTTATTTGAGTGCATCCTTACATCCTGCTTATTCATAATTACAACTGTCTTTAACAACTTGTAGTGGTAATCCATAGGCTACTGCTAGATGCCTTTCATGGTTTGTAGTGGTTAGTTGTCAGCATTTACCTGATTGTTACTTATTTGAGTGCATCCTTACATCCTGCTTATTCTTAATTACATTGTGGTATATGATGATATCTTTTTCGTATTCTGAAGGCTAGGTAGTTCAGATAAAAAGAATAGTTGAAACAAGACTACAAGAGTATCATTTTACAAATAATAATGGTTTGGCTGATGAATCTTGTGGTTTCTTTCTGCTCAAAATAGCAACTGAGAATTTACTTCCAAACTATGATACAGGTGCTCATGCTGATTGATTCTGTTTTCAGGGTTGTCAAGTGTGCGGGATCAAGAGGACACATCCTTAATCTAGGACATGGAGTTCTAGTTGGGACTCCCGAAGAAGCTGTGGCACATTTCTTTGAAGTTGCAAAAAGCATGAAGTATGATAATTCTTCTCAAAATCATGCATTTGAGGAATCAAAATTGGTAGTTTGAGGATGTACTTGTTGCTAAGCGCAAGCCAGCAATTTTGTTTTGTAAATTTGCAGCCTTTTGTCCAGTTGCACCTTTTCCTGCCTGACAACTGCTTCATCTTTGTTTAACTTACAATTTCTGGAGAGGATGATTAAAGCTAGATTTCTGTACATGCTTTTGGTCAGCTAACTTCATTGTATCTGTTATTGAAGTATTCACAATGAATCAATATATTGGTTTATTTTGGGAATTGCTTTCGTAACATTTATCTACATATGCTAATACTTTGCCTCTTTGGTGCCATTAACTTGCTACTGGTTCATTAATCTGGCTAATCGAGATGATTAGCTGATAAAAGCTGTTATTTTACAGAATCCACTCCACCTGTAATTACATTTTTATTCTGGAATCATTTTTTTGGCCGAGATCTGATCAACCTAGTGGCTACAGGAGTATAGAAAATACTGAGTTGTATTAGGTGGGTTTTCACTTATTCTTCTTATGTGGGTGATGACCTTATTGCTTTCTGTCTGCCCTTCCCTCTCCCATTCTCTCTTTCTTACATGTCTCATACAAATAGTTATATTTCAATTTTGTGGTACGTGGATGAGCCCCGGGAGAGGTGGTATCGTTGAAGCGTCATGCAGTCAGATAGAGAAACGTGAGAGTTAATAATTGAGATGGATATGGTGATGGAGGTAAATAAAATTACCCTATCTCTCCACTACATTTTTCCTTCCTTTTACATTTCACTTGCTATTATTTTTTGCAGTATAAGCTAGCTTACAGATAGTTTTCATGTAAGGTAGAGGTATAAAAAAATTGGAACTTAAGCTACATTCATCTTGATTTCTTTTGTAGAATATTTTGAAATTTTTTTTTTTGGAGACTTTGAGCTAGGGACTTACAAGGGTTTGATATTGCAGGCGACTTGGTGTATTCCTTCAATTTTCATGTAAATTCATTCACAGCGAAGTTACTTGTTTATCAATATGAAATCATTCTTGACTAACATCAAAATTTTTAGTTTATAATTTTCCCGCCTTTTTACCCCTTGCTCTGCTATGCGGTGGCAACTTTACATCACAATGTTGAACTTTTCAAAACCCTGCCGTGTTGTGGTTGCCGGTGCATTGCTTTTCCATATACTTAGTATGTCAAGCATTGAATCAACTCTGCATGTTGACTCTTAGCGATATGACTGGTGGCAAGACATTTCCTGGAGAGTAGAAGGTATAACTTTCGTCAACTTTAATCAGCGATGATGCTCCTTGTACTGGATAATGATAATGCATGCTGTGAATGACTGCAATATGGGATAGATCATGTTGGGGTGAGGTAAAATTATTTTACCAATGTTTAGAGCCAGATCGATTAGGTAGTCATCCACTGTGAGCAAAGTGGAACTAGAAATCCTTCAAGCCACTTTCTGAGAGTGTGTATTAATTTTGAATTGGCGGCTGTTTTAATTTTCCTTTCATAGAATTGCATATTGTGAGATAAACCAGCACTGGTTGCAAGTTATCAAGCGCGGAATATACTATGAATGACTTTTGTTCTCACTCAACGGCGGCATGTAGCGATGATTTGACTATTTAATTCCATCAAAATATATATAGTTTAAAGCCAGGGGTCTCTGCAACTGCAACTTTCGGAGTGATCTCCAGGAAGTTTGTGATGATGCCTATGGCAGGCCAAACCTGTCTGGGCTTTTAACTTTAGGACCTGGGCCACGCCAGTAATTTAGTACTGAGTGTCAAAGTAGTTTTGTGATAAAATTAGTGGATTTAAGCCGCATCAATCATTGATTAGTGACATATTATTTGAAATTTAAACTTCATAACCATAGTATTCTCGATCTTTTGTCACGCTTAAATGGGACGGAAGGTTTATTTGTCTAAAAGACACAGCGATTTTTCCTAGTAAAGTGACCTTTGAAGCTCCCCCCCCCCCTTCTCAGTAGACGACAATTTTAGTTTAGGTGACATTGGCTGAGCTGATGTAATTTTACACTAAATCTTAAACTCGATTACCTTTAAGTGACATTGGCTAAGCTGAAGTCACGTTACACTCTAATATAATCTTAAACTAGATTACTTGAACATTAAAAAGTGCCATCACTTATATATACACCATAGGGCAGACGAAAGTATATACATGCATACATAGGATGAGCTTCAAGTGGTGGGATTCCACACTTTTATCAAAGTGCAGGAATACAAATTCATATATACATACATGCATACATAACTAAAATATATATATATATATATAGATATAGATATAGAGAAATGTTCCAGTCAAGAATTTTAAAGTGCGGGAAGCCTTTAAAGCCGTGTGATTTTAAAGCTTTCACGGACTTTCCCGCACTTTAAAATCCCTGACCAGAAAACTATTATATATATATATATAATAGTTGTGTGTGTGTGTGTGTGTGTGTGTGTGTGTGTGGGGCAAACTTTTGAAAAAGCCTTGATTACTTCTGTTAAAGCAGGACTCAACCAAGGTCATGTTGTTCTCCAAGTTGAACCAAATTTCACCCTTGATATACACAAGCCATCCCTCACAGATGCCATCAAGGTATTAATTCAGGTAAATGGGTTAACTATGAACCAGATGAATCTGCCTTGGCAATCCACCACTCCATGACCTATAAAGTCCAAACTCATATGTTCTCTATGAGCAGCTCTGAAAAACCTATTACCAGATTTCTTGCTGGTGATGGCAGAGTCTTTCAGCCCAAGACTTATAGGTAAAATCAACTCATTTTTCCACCACAATGGATTAATGAGTATGAAATAAACAACAGGCCTCAGCAGATCCATGAGGCTCCAAAGATAAGCAGGTTGCAAGAAGGAAGGGTATCAATCTCATTCCCAATAGAGACTAAAGCCCTTTACCCACGTGAAAAATGTCAACTTGAAGGGAAGCACCCCTCCTTGTGCACACACATGCCAAGGAGAACAACCTCTTACAGAATCATGGGTCCAGCAACTATGATCAGTACCCCAGACATTGATAATGAATTTGTCAAGGACATTCTTGGTGGTATATACTCAGCTAAGTGGGTAATACAGAAGAGCAACCCCACTGAGTTCGGTCCAATTAAAAAGGCACTCAACTGATCAAACATCAATGCTGTGGAGCAAAATCAGGCACTAAGAGTTATCATGGTCACCCAACAATAAATACTTGCTGACTTAGCTGCCATCAGGAAACAAATAAAAAAGACCAGAAAATCTCACAAGATGACTACCCAACAGTTTTCACAACTCTATGAAAATATAAGACCTGTTAATATGATAGTTATGACAGGTGCTGCAGGTGAGGATGAAATGGAGAAAACAAAAGAGTGCTATACAAAGAAGGTATTTAGGCACTGAAAAAGTAAGCCTACAAAGCCATGGCATATTTGGGAAGAAAATGCATCTGACAACTGTCAGAAGGCCTTTTGGAGAAGCTATGCTCCTCATCCCCAATACCCATGGCCCTAAAAGGGCACATGATGGGAAGAAGGGGATCATGAAGATGAAATAAGTATCTCTTCTGATGATACTTCAGAAAACCAGTTCCCTTCTATATATATTCTTATGCAGAGAGTCAATCCTGCAACTCCGTTCTATACGGATACAAGAACAAGATTTACTGCCTCAGCACAGGAACAGAGTCAGACTTTTGATCATAACAGACAAGTACCAACTCAGAACCCGTCAGGAACAACGCAGTTTACTGCCCCAGAATTTACTGCTTAGCCAGCAGTATCTGGAGTAGAATCTTCCAACCCAGCTGAACAAGTACTAACTATGGAAGAAGTGTTGCAAGGAGAAGAATGAGAGACCAGAGTACAACTTGGGCACTCAACAACTGGGAAAATGTTCTGGAGTATTGACGGAATGAAGCCAAAAGAAATATTGGCTTATTTTGAGAAAATGGTGGCTTAGTACGAAAGTGAATGTCAAAGAGCCCCTCAACTATCCAAAAGAACAGCTGCTATGAGGGTTGTAGCATGATTCATAAGCTCGTTGAGAAGATGGTGGGGAAGAAAACTCACGAGAGAAGAAAGACATCACATCCTAAGCAGAGATGACCCTTGTGGAAGTCTTCTAGAAAATATATCCTTAGATTTTTTAGGACAATTCACAAGAGAAGAAGAGGTTGCAGAAAAGTAATTTCTCCAAAACAAGTGTTGTGATGTCAGGAAAATTGAGGAGTATTACCTAGAGTAAGAAATGATATACTATACCTTTCACAAAACCTCAAACATCATCCACAGAACGTTTGTGCTAAACATGCCAGGACCAGTTGCTGAAATGATGGAGGCTAAGCTAAAAGCTTATGCAATTGTTGATTTATCAGTGCTCAGCATAGCCCAACTTTATCAAATGGCGAAGGAATTAATCCAAAGTCATTGCAGGTCACAAGACTTAAGGAAGCACATGAAGAACATTGAAAAATCATCTTTGTAGAAATTCTGCAATGAGGAACCAAATAAATTTGGTTGCCAACATACAGATAAAATGTTCTCTTGCAATACTGGCAAACAGAGAAAAGAGAAAAGGCCCTGGAAACCCTATAAAGGAAAGAAATACCGCTTCATCAAACGGTAAAAACAGAAGAAGGGCTCTGACAAGTGTTTCATATGTGGAAAGAAAGGTCATTATGCAAAGCAGTGCAAATCTAAGAAGCAACTTCCAGCAAAACTCCTACAAATGATCCAGTAAGAAGATTTTGATGATGGCATCTACACCTGGTCAGATAGTCCGCTAAGAGCTGTCTATGTCTTGGATGAAAACTCACTTTCAAACACTGAGGGAAAAGAGACCACTAATAGTGACGACAACAATTGTAAAGAAGAGGACTCTGTACTAGTAGTTAAAGAACTTTTGCAAGTCGATCTGGCTATGCAACCAACATCTCTCTTCAGACCACACATTAAGATCATTCTTAAACCAACAGAAGATGCTCATGTAGCACTTACTGCTCTAATTGATATTGGAGCAATGTGCTCGTTCATCCGAGAAGTTTGTATTGCTAAGGAATTTTATCTTCCTACAAAAGTTTCTTTCAGATCAGCAAGCGGTAAGGAATTCTACAACAAAAAAATCGCACGACCAATAGAGCACCAACCCTTTATGATCCGGCATGAATTTTTTACCTTTGATTATTCAGGCGAAGATATCTTATTGGGAACAGACTTTTTAAGTCTTGTTGCCCCTTTTGCATTTTTTCCAGAAGAGTTCTCTTACACCATTCATAATCCTATGGATGGTAACACTCATGTTTTCCAAGTTCATTGGGTCGAAAAACACTCCATTTTTGGAGAGGGTGAAAAGATTAAAAATTACTCTATCCATAAATACGAGATCCAGATCAAAGAGCTCTTGGAATGCTGTGCAGAAGTTCCTAATTAGTTCTGGGCCAGGGAACAACATTTTATATCTCTACCTTACAAAGATGGATGGATCATGCCTCACCAGACAACTTCTCATCCATGCATGCCTCACCAGACAACTTCTCATCCATGCATGCCTCATAATGAAGAACTGTGCAAAACAGATATCCAAGCCCTTATGGATATGAAGCTGATTAGGCCCTCTAAGTCTTATTGGGCTAGCCCAACATTTTATGTCAACAAGCATTCAGAACAGATGCGTGGAAAAAAGTGATTGGTGATAGACTACAGGAAGCTAAATGATTGCTTGCAAGACATAAGGTACCCCATTTCACGGAGGATACACCTTTTAAAGCACATAGCTGGAGCAAAAATGTTTTCAAAGTTTGATATGAAGTCAGGCTTTTGGCAGATTGGAATCAAGGAAGAAGACAGACATAAAACAACATTTATGGTCCCCCATGGGCATTATGAGTGGAACGTGATGCCTTTCGGTCTAAAGAATGTACCGTCAGAATTCCAGAATAGAATGGATGAGGTGTATAAATTCATCTCAGGATTCTGCCTTATCTATATTGACGATGCCCTTATCTTCAGCAACAGTGAAGATGAACATGTTGAACACCTATCTCAATTCAAAGCCCTAACCTATAAGCATGGGTTAGCTCTGTCAGAATAAAAAATGAAGATAGGTCTTAATGAGGTATATTTTTTAGGACTACACATCAAACAAGGATACATCATTCCTCAGCCACACATTGCTGAGAAAATATCCCAGTTCCCAGACCAACTATAATCCAGTAATTTCTCTGGATAATCAACTATGCAGCAGACCATGTGTAGAACCTGTCAAAGATGACGAGTTAGATATCTAAGCACTTAAAGAAAGGTGCCCCTCAGTAGTCGGAAGAAGCGACAAAAGCTATGATGGACTTAAAGCAAAAGTGCCAGTCACTTCCGCCATTAAAGATACTTGACAATGGACATCTCATCTTACAAACAGATGCTAATGACCATTATTGGGGAACACTGTTGATAAAAGAATCAGAGGGAAACAAGAAAGTATGTGGCTATAAATCTGGCCAGTTCAACGATGCTCAGAGTCATTACCTTTCCTCAAAGAAAAAGGTCTTAGTAGTCGTCAAAGGAATTAAGAAGTTCAAATTCTTTCTTTCATTAACCCCTTTTGTGATTGAAACAGATTACAAGTACCACCAGGGATTACTAAAAAGAAAAGAAGGAGAAATCTCAAATCCACAACTTGCAAGGTGGTCTGCGTCTCTTTCGAGATTCAAATTCGAAGTAAGACACATCAAATGAGAATCTAATACCGTAGCGGTTTCCTTTTTAGACCAATCACCATGATCGAAAGAGGAAGCCTTCCAAAGAGGTGGGAAGAAGGCAACTCTAGTGCTCATGAGATTAGAGCACACTTTCTTAAATATCTTAATACTTTCATTGCTAGGCTTCCTTCGGAAGTACAATGAGAAATCTTTGAGAAAGTCATCAATCACAAGAGTGATCCAGAGGATCAAGCTCTGACATGGTGGGTATGGCAGCTTATGGCCATGCAAGAACATCGACATGCCCACAACAAGAAATGTGAAAGAGCTTTTGACCCACATCCTAATCCTGACCAGATGCACGAAACAATCTTCAAAATTGGATGTACATTCCATTATGTAATAAATGAGAACTCCAACTGGGGATATTATGTTATTTGTGACATAACCCTTCAGGCCTATTACTTAACCTGGTATTGGTTGAACATCTACCCGGTGGCAATACTGTTCGAGTCAAATCTTATCCACACCAGTCGGAGATACGGAAAGGGAATATGGTTCGATCGAATGTTCGCCCCAATCTTTGAAGATATCCTGACGTTAAAACTAATCAACGGATATCACATCATTCATACTACTATAGTGATTGTAAAGTTAATGGATACCTGGGGAAGATACAAACAACCTATGATACAAGTAGTACAACATGACTACTCCCAAGAAGACATCGACTCCATGTGGACTGGCTACTGGACTGCAAGAAACGCTATAGCAGAAGTATATGGAACTGTTCCTATGTACATTACTCATAGTCTAATTTCTCTACAAGTCTGTAGTACTCCAGATCTCTACTTTCGGGAAGAGATCCGAAGCCTCAAGCTGCATAAAGACGAGGAACAAACATCAAATATGCAGCAAAGGTATAACGACTACGTTATCAGGCATGGTAGGCCAAAAGAGGTAAATTATTTAGATACTCCAGATACTGACAGATAGAGGAACGAGCTTGAAGAAATGGCTGAATGACTAGACCTTCAAGAATGGCTCCAACCAAAACTTAACCCACAACCAGATAATGTAGTCGAACTAGATTGGTAACAACTGGCAGATGACATGGAAGCAGCATTCGAAGAAAGGTGGAACCATAAGTCAGGGATGAGCACGCCAATGAGTGGCAACTTTGGATTGTAGCAGAAGCTTAGTGGACCCTGTAGTGGAAGCGGTGGTGATAATAATATATGTATTTGTATAGTGTATTCGTATGCTCCTTAGAGATAAAGATAAGAGTGTAATAAGTGTGATGTGATTTAAAGTAGGTAATGAGTTGTAAAGTATATTCCTTAGTGATAAGGATCAATAATATAACTAGGGTGTAATAGTGGATCCATTGAGTCTATAAAAAGGAGTCCATGGTTTGTGTCTAGGCATCGAGTCTTGGAGTGCAATCTTGTATTTGTAAGTCTCTCATTCCTCTTAATAGAAGTAACCTTCGATTGTTGGCCAAAACTATTTTGGTATCAGAGCCATATTTCCCAAAAGGAAACCCCTGGGTGTGCAACAATATTATGCTCTGTGGTTGCCGAAATACTTCGGATCCTCCACATCAAAAAGTTGTTGGATACTGATCTATCTGTCTAAAAGTTTCATTCTAAAACACTACAGAGTGAATTCTGTAAGGTGTGGCGCCCTCTTGAAAAAGCTAGGATTGCCGTGTGTTTAGAGCTTATCACCCCAAAAAAAACCCTTTGATTTCTTTTAGTTATGGAAAACCAAAACAGTACTAGATCAGGAAACCAACCAATTTCTGACCAATCATCCACCTTGGCCATCATAGTTCCCACTAATAGGTCACCCTCCATTAACTTCCATTATGAAACTCAAGAGGATGAAAGCAGTGAGAGAGCGGTTCAGTCCTTCAGAATTGATCCGTTAGACCCTTATAGATACTACCATATTAGCCATACTCTAAACCATCTTAGAGTCATAATCCCCATCAGACAACCTAAACTAAAAACCATCTACAAATCCTCAGAAATTACTGTTCAGTCCATCTCCTCTAGTTCAAAGGAAACGTACCTTCTTATAATCTCTACCAATGAGGTTACAAGGTACAAGATGCAGGGATACAGAGGCTTGCACCTTAGAGCCATCCAGATAGGAATACAACTTTTGTTCTTAGCTGGAAAAGATATCACATGTTTTATGACCTACAATGACTTTAGATTAATTCCATCGCCATTTGATAAAGTTAGGCTATGCTGAGCACTCATAAATCAACAATTGCATAAGCTTTTAGCTTTGCCTCCATCATTTCTGCAATTGGTCCTGGCATGTTTAACACAAATGTTCTGTGGATAGTATCTGAGGTTTTGTGAAAGGTATAATATAACATTTCTTGCTCGAGGTAATACTCCTCCATTTTCCTAACATCACAGCACTTGTTTTGGAGAAATTACTTTTCTGCAACCTCTTCTTCTCTTGTGAATTATCCTAAAAAATCTAAGGATAGATTTTCTAAAAGACTTCCACAAGGGTCATCTCTGCTTAGGATGTGCTGTCTTTCTTCTTTCGTGAATTTTCTTCCCCACCATCTTCTCAACGAGCCGATGAATCCTGCTACAAGCCTCATAGCAACTACTCTTCTGGATAGCTGAGGGGCTCTTTGACATTCGCCTTCGTACCAAGCCATTATTTTATCAAAATAAGCCAATATTTCTTTTGGCTTCATTCCGTCAATACTCCATAACATTTTCCCAGTTGTTGAGTGCCCAAGTTGTACTTTGGTCTCCTATTCTTCTACTTGCGGCACTTATTCCATAGTTGGTACTTGTTCAGCTCGGTTGGAAGATTCTACTCCAGATGCTGCTGGCTGAGCAGTAAATTTTGGGGTAGTAAACTGTGTTGTTCCTGACGGGTTATGAGTTGGTACTTGTCTGTTAGGATCAGAAGTCTAACCATGTTCCTGTGCTGAGGCAGTAAATCTTGTTCTTGTATCCGTATAGAACGGAGTTGCAGGATTGGCTCTCTGCATAAGAATATGTATAAAATGGACCTAGTTTTCTGAAGTATCATCAGAAGAGATACTTATTTCATCTTCATGATCCCCTTCTTCTTCACATAATATGCCATTTTGGGGCCATATGTATTGGGGAGGAGGAGTATAGCTTCTCCAAAAGGCCTTCTGACAGTTGCCAGATGCCTTTTCATCCTAAATATGCCATGGCTTTGTAGGCTTACTTTTCCAGTGCCTAGATACCTTCTTTGTATATCACTCTTTTGTTTTCTCCATTTCATCCTCATCTGCAGCACCTGTCATAACTATCATATTAACATGTCTGGTATTTTCATGGAGTTGTGAAAACTGCTGGGTAGTCATCTTGTGAGATTTTCTGGTCTTTTTTAGCTGTTTCCTGATGGCAGCTAAGTCAGTAAGTATTTGTTGTTGGGTGACCATGATAACTCCTAGTGCCTGATTTTGCTCCACATAATTGATGTTTGACCAGTTGAGTGCTTTTTTAATTGGATCGAACTCCGTGGGGTTGCTCTTCTATATTACTCACTTAGCTGAGTATATACCACCAGGAATGTCCCTGACAAATTCATTATCAAGGTCTGGGGTACTGATCATGGTTACTGGACCCATGATTCTGCAAGAGGCTGTTCTCTTTGGCATGTGTGTGCACAAGGAGGGGTGTTTCCCTTCAAGTTGACATTTTTCACATGAATAAAGGGCTTTAGTCTCTGTTTGGAATGAGACTGATACCCTTCCTTCTTGTAACCTGCTTATCTTTGGAGCCTCATGGATCTGCTGAGGCCTGTTGTTTATTTCATACTCATTAATCCATTGTGGTGGAAAAATGAGTTGATTTTGCCTATAAGTCGTGGCTGAAAAACTCTGCCATCACCAGCAGGAAATCTAGTAATAGGTTTTCCAGGGCTGCTCATAGAGAACATATGGGTTTGGACTTTATAGGTCATGGAATGGTGGATTTGCCAAGACAGATTCATCAGGTTTCATAGTTAACCCATTTACTTGAATTAATACCTTGATGGCATCTGTGAGGGATGGCTTGTGTATATCAAGGGTGAAATTTGGTTCAACTTGGAGAACAACATGACCTTGGTTGAGTCCTGCTTCAACAGCACTAATCAAGGCTTTTTCGAAAGTTTTCCATCTGGTATCAATGAAACATGTGATATATTTTCCAGCTAAGAACAAAGGTTGTATTCCTATCTGGATGGCTCCGAGGTGCAAGCCTTTGTATCCCTACATCTTGTACCTTGTAACCTCATTAGTAGAGATTATAGGAAGGTACGTTTCCTTTGAACTAGAGGAGATGAATTGAACAATGATTTTTTAGGATTTGTAGATGGTTTTTAGTTTAGGTTGTCTGATGGGAATTATGGCTCTAAGATGGTTTAGAGTAGGGGTAATATGATAGTATTTATAAGGGTCTAACGGATCAAGTCTGAAGGACTGAACCGCTCTCTCACTACTTTCATCCTCTTGGGTTTCATAATGGAAGTTTATGGAGGGTGAGCTATCAGTTGGAACTCTGATGGCCGAGGTGGATGGTTAGTCAGAAATTGGTTGGTTTCCTAATCTAGTACTGTTTTGGTTTTCCATAACTAAAAGAAATCGAATGGTTTTCTTTGGGATGATAAGCCCTAAACACACGGCAATCCTAGCCTTTTCAAGAGGGCGCCACACCTTACAGAATTCACTTTGTAGTGTTTTAGAATGGAAATTTTAGACAGGTAGATCAGTATCCAACAACTTTCTGATGTGGAGGATCCGAAGTATTTCGGTAACCACATAGCATAATATTGTTGCACACCCAGAGGTTTTCTTTTGGGAAATATGGCTCTGATACCAAAATAGTTTTGGCCAATAATCGAAGGTTACTTCTATTAAGAGGAATGAGAGACTTACAAATACAAGATTGCACTCCAAGACTCGATGCCTACACACAAACCATAGACTCCCTTTTATAGGCTCAAGGAATCTACTTTACAACTCATTACCCACTTTAAATCACATCACACTTATTACACTTTTATCCTTATCTCTAAGGAGCATACGAATGCATATATTATTATAATATATAAATAATGCAACTAGTGTGTAATAGTGGATCCCTTGAGCCTATAAAAGGGAGTCCATAGTTTGTGTCTAGGCATTGAGACTTGGAGTGCAATCTTGTATTTGTAAGTCTCTCATTCTTCTTAATAGAAGTAACCTTCGATTGTTGGCCAAAACTATTTTGACATATTCCAATTTAGGATTTTTTATTTTTTGGTGTTAAACTAGTAACTTATTTTTTTCTTTTTAATAATGTCTAAAAATTTATTATAATAGGGTAATATTGTAAAAATAAGTTAAAAATAACAAAAGATAATGGCAAGAGTGTCAATAATTTAATGGTAGGGATGATTTGAGGCATTTTTAAAAATATAGGGACTAAACAGACGCTAACTTCAAAATATACAGACTAAACGAGCTTTTACCCAATATTAAACTATTAAACCACAAGGTTTAATAGCTTTCTCGAACTCTAATAAAGTCTAGAATTCTAGACCAGATCAACACACTGCGAATGCTCGCACAAAAATAAAAAGTGGATTCAGTATTTTATGTAATCGTTAATCGTTTTGATCAATAGTATAGCATCGAATTTGTATTTTATTTTGTATGAAAGTCCGTGGGAAAATGTTTTTCATATATATATGAAAATTTTGTATTTTATTTTGTATGTACGTATGTATGTATAGGCACGCGCGCAATACACTTGACTACCTTGAAGATACACTTTTGTCATGTTCTTGCGTTTGATATACTAATATTAAATCATTTGATTTATTATGATGTGTTTGAAGCCTTGGTGATCGATATGAAGGCACCAAACTGTTCTAATAGATCAGATCACCAATTTGATGCAAGTTTCTCGAATTAAGTTTCTCGAATTGGAGAAGTGACATCCAAAGATCAACGTTGTAGCTTGTTGACGTTAGAAGTAAAACCATTATTTCTGAATCGCTCGACAATTAATGCATGCACCATGCAGTGATCGTACGTACAACACGTACACGTTGAGAAACAAGAGAAACGGTATAGACTTTAGGATGCTATAATTAAATAATTAGAATTTAGAAGCTATCACGTGTTTATTTATGCGAAAAAAAATTCTCATTTTTTGTGATGAATGACTTGAGCTACAATATTTTATACAAATCTTACTGCAAAAATGGTTGAAGCATGCAAATATAGCACAACTTTCACATGAGATCTATGGTGTTATAGTATAACACATAAATGCACAAAACGAATGATAATAGCTAGTCCATTCATTCTATAGCTAACATTTATTATTATTATTATTATTATTATTATTATTATTATTTTGGCACCCAGAGTTACAAAACAAACATATTCTGACTTTCAATCGACAGACAGTTTTGCACTTTTGCTACGAACAAAAAGTGAAAAAAAACACAAGAAATATATAGAGGAATGTATCTGATTCCGATCCTTGAAATATAGTCTATAGAGACAGGAGTGAGCAAGAAGTTGGATTTTCAATGTTCAAAGCAACCACATAAACAATGAGAGGGTGGGGATGCCTTTCATCATTGGTCAAAAAGATGGAAAATATATTTATTCTCAAGTGTTTTCACTCAGAAGCTAGTGGGACAGCTGAAGAAGTTTTGGGGGGGATTTTAGTTTCTTTAGAATTTATTGCAATTTAATCGATGTAGGGCTACAAAGAATATTAGACTAATGCTCTCGACATTCAGAAATTTTAGAGTATAGCAGAAGTACTATTTTCAATTACTGTATGTACGTTATGTGTGTATCTAATCATATAATTAATAAGTATATTTAATTGAACTATATATGGAATGCATGTATTAATTAGATATAATACCTTTGATATACTCTAAAATTTCTCCCCAACACCTCGAGCTCCCATTAAACTTTTTTATCCACTTTTCAGAAAATTTAAATTATGAACGGATATATTTCCTAAATAATAGTAGAATAGAACTTAGAGCTAATATTTTTTAGGGTGTATTATGAATGTACGTATGTATCCAAATTCTGAGTAAATCTCATGTTATAATATGCCTGCAATTAATTGATGCCATGGCGTCACAATCTCCCGGTTATAAGCAAAGTGCTCTCAGGTTTGCCGAGTACTAACGTACTATGATGATATGTTCCAAGTTCCAACTTCCTCCATATTATTTTCTTAAAGTAATATGTTCTCAACAATCTCATTGACATATTATATGCATGCACTTTCTGTTTTTTAGTTCAATTAATCGACTCAGATATTCTCATTGTCTCACTTTAAAAAATTAAAAGTTTCTTTAACATCCATATTCAATTGTTTGTATGTAGGTTTGTGTTTTTTTTTTTATATACATAACTACTAAAGATAGAGAACAATATTATTTTACATTTATACTCCTTTTATTAACTTATTCTAACAATTTGTATGTATCCATGAATCTATATATCCAAATTGATGTTTGTGTGTCTATATATATATATAGCCAAATTGATGTTTGTGTGTCTATATATATAAAAGTAGTTTTTCAATAAATGATCCCTAACTTTAATAAAGTCAAGAATTAACTAAAAGGCAAAAAAAATTAGATTTTAATATACTACATGACAAAATACAAAAGTCTGTGTTTATTTTGTCTTTTAGTTGATCTCTGACTTTATTAAAGTCAGTGATCCCTGATTGGAAAACTACACACTCACACACACACATATATATATATATACTAGGGCTTTGGTGTAGTTGTTTGGCCATTTTGACTCTAGGTAAAAGGTACAACTACAAAATATTTGATAAACACTAAAAACTCTAGTGTAAAAGTTAAAATGACTTTTACTTTCTCTATGATTGTTTCATGAAAAAAAAATGTAACTAATTATTTTTTCAATTTATTAATTTAAAAAATCATATTTATTAAACACCAACAATTTTTATTTTATAGTTAAACCTTATATTTCACTGTAATTATGACTTTTAAGTGACAACACCATAACACCAAACAAATGCAAGAATGAAAAGATATAGAGTTTAAACTATACAAAGTACACAATGCATTGCTCAAATTTATGACTGAAGGATAGAGAAAGTAATAACCTATGAAGATAATATTGGGCTCAGTTTTATGCTTTATCAAAAGAATGAATTGTATAGAATATCATACCTTTCCATGAAGACAGAGGAAGTGAGAAAACCAATAAGGCAAATTTCCTTTGTGCATTATTATGATTTTAATTAATAGTTACTAACCCTATATTAACTAATATCTTGGTTTAAAAGTATAAAAGGAATGGAAAAGAATACTATATAAAACATAATACAAACTAAATGTGGATTTTAAGCATATATAGTTAGGGATACATTACAAGTTTTTTAATGGGAGCCTAATACGTGCACAGTCGCACATCATAAGATGAAGAACTACACACATGATCATGTTTGTATGTAATGGTATGTAAATTAATATGAAAATGTGTAGATAAAATATGAAATCGGATCAATAGAATTATCAATGAAGGAGAGTTTTTGTTTGAGAGATGGATAAATGGGCAGAAAATTGAAAAGTAAATTAAGGGGTTGATGTAAATACTGATGATACACATGAAGAGGAATCCAATGACATATAAATGGTAATTAGTCCAAAGCTTTTTTTTTTTTTTGAATATGTGGGACAACAAATTATGTCAGTGGGGATACCACCAGGGATTCTCAAGAAAATAATTTGATGTCTCAACAATCCGGATTGTGCCATTCTTGTTTTAATATTTGAGAGGGACTTAAAACAAACAATTAATGAAAAAATGTCTATTAAATGCGTATATTCTGGCAACTGAGTCGCTGAGTTTGAAGTAGGTAACAAATTAGAAAGATGAAAAAGAACATAATACCCGCACTACATATACTCTTAACTGAAAACATTCATATTTCATTCTCCTTTGAAAATTTATCTAAAATACGCTATATATACAACATACATTTAATATGGTTATTGATTCTTTTCAAAGGCATGGAAAGGGAAACAAAACCTACCATTTCTACTATATGTAAAATAAATACTTCAATAAAAATCCACAATATCCAGTGGTGGCAATGATAGTTTCTTCCCATGGTTTTTATGAATTTACATAATTTTTGAGGATGCAACAAGCTATAGAACAAAATATGTTTGACAATAATAAGTATCTTTAAAATCATGAAAAGGGTTAAAAGAAGAAAGAGCAAAGGGACTTACCCAATTCTTCGGCTCCGGGTTTTGTCTTGACCAACTCATATATATAATTCTTGCTTTAATCTCATAATTAGACTGCTTGAGGCACTAAAAAGATAAGGAACTTCATTCGAGTAATGTTGTTTTGCAACATCCAGCAAGATAGAGCTCCGGAACATGAAGGCGAAATCGAGAGCTTGAATTTATTGAGGGCCTGAAAATAGTTGAGTGATCATCAGAACATAAATGGAAGTTTGATACAAGAACATTTATGACTTTCACAGAAGGTAATGCAATTTGTAACTCAATCAGCATATCCAATATTGTATTATGGGACAGAGACTAGCAAAAAAAGAAAAACCAAAAAAAAAAAAGAAGGAATAAAAGAATGACGCAATTGCCAGGCTGTGAATTTCGTCAGACATTTGAAATTTGAACAATTGGGATACGGATGATGCTTTTGTGAATTTTTAAGATAATAAAAATTTAAAAACTTACATATTAATTATTCACAACAAACATTGTCCCAATGCTCCTAATATTATTATATATTTAGGTGCAAATCATTTGTGGGCAATACAAACTGCTAGAATGCCATCAGCACTTCTGTAATGCGGACAAAAGGACAATCTTATTTTAAACAAAGGTAAATTACATATAGCATTATCAAAGAAAGGGACATTCGCATATTTATAACTAATAATGTAAACTTAAAAAATTGATATAAAAATATTGTAAAAATATGAAAACAGAAAAAGGAGCAGAACGAGAGGATTTAATATATGTAGGATCTTAGTAGTGGAAGGTGGTATTACCGCCAACAAACAAACAACCTGAATACGCATTAATTTGTTTTATCCCAATTACCGAAAGATCTTTCAATCAAATATTATGAAAAATTGTATTATATGCAATGATATGCACATTCATGGCGAGCACAAGATCGTGTGGAATCTTAAAAGAGCTAGCTAGGACTAGGAAGGGGGGGGGGGGGAGAGAGAGAAAGCTAACACATATATAAATATAAATTAAAATGTGAATTTTCATATGTGAGAGAGAGAGAGTCTTCCATTTTAATCATCGCATCTAAAATTGATTGTTTAACATGTTAAGGTAAAGTGGTAATATTGTAATTATGTCTTTTCCTTTTTAACGAAAAATTAGGGTTTTGAATCCCTTGGCCTAGGGTTTATCATGAAAGGAATCATATGGGGCCTAAATTTCAAAATGTATACACAGACTCTTCAACAATATAAATCATCAATAATTTAGAACTGTATGTCATATATATTCACATAGTGTTTGATAATTTTAATATTATAGATCTAGTTAGCTTCTAATAGAAGAATATTAATTATCAAAAAGAAAAATTACCATTTCCTATAGCTAAGAAAGCAATAGGAACCAAGCTCTTATTGCATAGGATAATTTGAGCTATGATCATTAGTAGCCTTCACAGTCATCCTCTTCTTCTTTTTCTTCTTATAAGGGATTCCTCGAGCCTTAGCTTGAGAGTCCCTCACTTCACGCAAATAAATCCTTATAGCACCACTTGCAAAAGGGTTTGTTTCTGGCAAGCCGCCGTTTTCTTCATAAGCAGCCCTAAGCCGGCCGATGAGTGCATCAAGGCTGCCCCAAGCTTGCTTAAGAGGGCAAGAACAAGGGCCCGGTGGCTCTGGCTGGCCAAAGAAAACACACCCTTGTAGGTGCACTTTAGTCTTGCCAAATTGATCAAGATACCGGAGAAAATCAAGAACATGATTCGAGTTGCACTGCGAAAGCGCCACTGGAGGCCTCTGGTTCCTCAAGTACTGACCAAAAGTGTTCCAGTCTCGCCTCTTTTGTGATTCATATCGACTAAGAGGTGCCGGACTTTGCTGATCAGAGGCAGCAGCAACAGCAGCTGTTGCTATCGTCGATGATCTTGATGATGATCCTTCAGCTACCTCTTTCCCTTTGTTGCTTGACATGATCACTTAGCTATCTAGCTCAAAGCAAAGAGGAAGAAGTTTAAAGAATCTTTTGAAGTGTGGAAAGAAATAAGAGAAGAGAGAGTTTTATTTTTTTATTTTTTGAGAGGACAAAAATGAAGATCACATCATGGGGCTAATGAGGAGACATGTAATGGGTCCTATCAGAAGTGCTTTAGCTCTTCTTTTTCTTCTTATAACATTATTTTCTTCCTTTAATTGTACTGTTAGCATTAACTATTACCCTTTTTTTCCTATGTACTATATAATTGTGCTTCCATCATGTAAGCAATCATTATGTATTACATTAGCGTAATTAAAGAACTACGGTTTAAATAATAAATCCAGTGCAAATAACGTGAAGAAAGAATGACATTTAATTCTCTTATATTTCTAATTTTAATCATTTAGTACATATATTTAGGTTAATTAGTGATATTTTAGATTATATATATTCCTGCTTATATTAATAACCTTAAAACAACTTTGAAAAATTAATGAAAAGAAAAAATATTAATTACCAAAGTAGTGAATTAACTCTAAAATTAAAATAAAACTAGTGTAACTTTTTGTTATTATTTAACTTTACCTATCTAAGGTCCTCTGGGAAAGCACCATACCTCAGTCTAGGGTGGTTGAAGAGAATTCCCTGAATTTTGTTCCTCTGGGTGAGAACTAGTCTGTCTATCATGAGAACATCTCCCTTTAGGCAGGGCTCTGGCATAATTGTCTGATTTCTTCCTCCATCTTCAAGAAAGACTAACTCCTCCTACTCCTTCTTCTCTTATTCTCTACTTTATTACTTTTCATTAATGTCCCAAAATTATTGCAAAGTAAAGGTGTTCAAAATCCAAGTCGATTCGCTCAATCTGACTAATCCATAGAAATTCGATCCGTTGATTGGTGGATTAGATTGGATTGAAAATTTAAAAATCCGCAATCGGTGGATTGGATATAGTAAATCTATAAAAATCCGCGAATCCACAAAAAAAAATTATTTAATAAAAAACTAAACTTGTAAATATGACATTATACTTACTAATAAATAAATAAGTTAAAATATAGTTACATTAACACCATATTATATCTTATCTGATAATAATATAAAATAAAAATAATTAAGTAAAAAATGAGATTTATGTACTAATCTAAACAAATAAAATTTACATTAACACCATACTTACTAAGCAGTTAATTTTTATATACTAATCTAAACAAATGAGATTATTTAAATATTTCGAAACTTTGAATGTATTTTCTAAGTTTATTTAAATAATTAACTTATTTAAATCTTATTTATTTTTGAATTTAATCGGTAGTAAAATTATTTTATATTAATTTTTTTATTTAGTTGGTTCGTAGATGGGACATAATTAAAAATTTTAGTATGCAAACCAATCCACAACATGATGGATTGGATATGGATTGACTCAAATCAACATATGATCCGCAGATGTATGGATTGAATTTGGATTAAATTTCACCAATCCGTGGATTGAATTGGATTAAAAATTTATAATCCGTAAAATTATGGATCAGATATGGATTGATATTCAATCCGCAAAATCCGATCCGCGAACACCCCTATTGCAAAGGTATTGTTCTAAAAGCTAAGAAAAAATAAACGTAGGATTGTAACATAGTCAACAACATGGATATCTTGGCATAATTTTTAAAATATAAAATTAAACAGACACTTAACCAATATATAGGGCTAAACAAGTATTTATTCATTTTTTAATTATATATATTACATCCTTGACATTATAATTTTATCATTCAAATTTTCCTGTTGAAGGATATATATGACATTTTAATTTATAAAATGTTTCCTATCTTTTGATTAGCACATTACATTAGACCAACAAATGGGGTAAATAATAAATGAATCCAAAATCTGTGTTTTAAAAAAATTATTTTAACGTGTAAGATGTAATTGATAATTGAATAGAATCAGGGACCTGAATGTGAATTTTTTTAAAAAAATAAGGGATCTAAGTGTAATTCTGCTTAACCTGTATATGGTAGATTCAACACGTAATTACCAATCAAGAAAGTTAAAATAGACGGATCAAAATCCATGAACAAATTAATATCTCATTCACATAAGTACAAATTAATTGCGTAATATACCCTTCACCAAACCTTTAATTATGTTAATAGAAAATTAACCACTACGATAATAAATTTGTTGAGCTCAGCTGTTTCCCTCTTATTTGAAAATTGAAATGAAGTGAAAAATGACTTTAATTATGGTATTGAAATTTATATACATGTTTCTTGTTAATTTAAAGAAAAATGAAAACCATGTACATAAATATTTGCTGAGTTTTTCTACAGTAGAAAAACTCGTGTGTTGAACTTAGATGACTCATAAATTAGGTCATAAGTTAACGATTGCCTCTAGTTTGTAATCTTATTTACAAAATCATAATTGATGTGACATATTCTTCTAAACACCCCTATCACAAATAAGTCGTCGCTCACGAAATTTGATTTTGATATTATATAAACACCTATAGTTAATCCTCACCTCCCTCCCCCCCCTAAAAAAAAAATTGCTGATGATTTGAGGATCATCTAAACTTATATTCTTAGTCCAAAAACTATTCTCAGCAAATTAACAACCTTAGTGGACATTAACAAATTAATTCAACTTGGTTCAATGGATCCATCTCTATACTTCAATAATAACCTAAGTAAATTGAAAAGTCTCTCAAGATCACTCTTGTTCATGTTAATGGTGATTAATGTTTAAGTTAAATAAAACGTAATCATTTTGCGGGATTTTGTTGCCTTCCACTGATCCAAAGCTGTTCATAATTCATTCATGAAATGAAATTACTCCTAGTGTTATTATTAGACGGTTTGATTTTGACTCTTACAGGTGGAGGATTAGGCATTTATATACATATGTACAGTTATATTATTGATGAGTTTGTTGACCCTCAAGGTTTTTATTTCTTATTATTTATGGTATACAGAATGATCATCTCACAGCTTGGTTACAATTAAACATTTTAAATGTTCAAACACTAAAGCTTTTCACAGCTAAATCATAGCCACGCATTGTATTGTAAATGATTTGTTTGGGAACGTCTTGTAACTATAACAATTTCTTGATAGAATAATCTCAATAATTACAAGCACAATCATCACTGTTGATAATGCAGAATGATTCTAAACAATATCCAATTGTACGAACGTTAGTGATGTTTTTGTTTTTTCTCTTCTGGTTTCCTTTTCCCTTCCTTACTTTTGGAATTTTCAACAGAAAAATGCACACAGGCGACTGAATTAAATCAAAGCCTAGCAGCCTCTTTGAGAAAGTCATTTTAATAGGTCAATTTATTTTTCAATGCATGCAATTTCTTGTAAACTGGAATTATACTTGGCAGGCTTTGTGGCCATTTATTTGTAGTTGGATAACTGGATGATTTTTTTTCTAATTTTTTTTTTAAATTGAAACAAATTAATTTTACATTTTAGACGCTCTTCCACCAAATTAAAACAAATATTTGTGTAACCAAACAAAGCAATCATCTCCCATTGCAGGAATGTACTCTTACCAAACATACACTTAAAAATAATATTCTCCAATTAAATTTTGAACAAGTTGGTTAATATGGGGTCCGTTAGCAAATTGCCAAGGATCAAATTATTTCGATTCAGTAGCTGAGGAACATTATGCTTAATTTCCTGCTCAAATCTATTGTTGGATCTTGTTGTAGACTTTTGTCTTTCACATTAATTTCATATGGGTCTGGATCTACATTTCTTTCCTGTTTTTTTTGGGTGTCGAAAGAGCATTAATCAGTGAGATGGGTTTGATTAGAGCATTGATAATGGGAAAATATTTGGAATCAATTTCCATCCTAACAATCTTAAGTTTCTGTGTTTTTCCGCAATCACCCCCCCCCCCCCCCCTTCTTCTTCTTTCTTTTTATTTGTTAGAGTGCACGAAAAGAAAATATGCATTTAACTTTAAACTGATAGTATAAGGATAGCATTACAACTTACAACTTACAAGAGAATAAATAAGGAAACTAGATTAAAATAATTTTAAGTAACAAATCTTGTGATTCTAGAATTATCTAGAATCATAGTCTTAGAGATTTATGGAGATTGATTGTTTCATTGATTGGAGATTATTTTCTTAAACTTGAACAGTGCTTTCTTTAATTTGATTCTTTCCTTCAACATTATTAATGAGTGAACCATACAAATAAAAGCAAAAAGATGATGTGCCCATCAAGTCAAATAGACTAAAAACACTACAAAAGAACGAATGATCGAAATTCTTTTTCTTTTTTGACTTTGTATTATATGTGTGTATATATATATGATAGAAATTCTTTATTAAAAAAATCTAATTCTTTCTCTATACTTTATATATATATATATATAGTTTCAGGGAAAAGTGAAAAAGCACCCTTCTTGTTTTACAAAATTACTTATTGTTTCCCCATGTATTTAAAACTCTTTGAATCTTCTCGTAGGTGGCGTTTGTTTTTTTGTTTGAAATCTAAATAGACCTGAATTAGTCTGAATTCTGAATAAATTTGAATGTCTGAATCTAAATAATATATTTATTTTTTCGTCTGAATCTCGAAAAATAAGTATTAAGTTGTTTGTTTTTTTCAACTTAAAAAGCTGAAAATATGTACTTTTATATTTGTATCCTTGTTAAATTTGAATGGCAAATAAATAATATATTAAATACCAAAATATTTTAACATTTATAAGTAAAACTATATTCAAGTGAATACATTATTATTTTAGAATTTTAATATATAAAATACCATAAATTTCAAATTTTATAGTATATAATATAAGAAAAAAAAACAAGGATATTTTTATGTGGGGTAAATGTCTATGGGTGAGTTTTGGAATAGACATGAAAAATAAATTATAAAGCTAGGATATTTTTGACATTAGCAAGTAATTGACTTAATTGAGATTTCTCCATTAAGTAAAAAGCCAAAAAATTGGCTTATTTTATTAAGTCAAAATTATCTAAAAAGTCTCATTAAGTTATAAAAATAAACACATCTAATTAACTTAATTAATTAAGTCACTTTAAATCATTAAGTTAAAAAACAAACGCCATCTTAATGTCATCAACTTCAAATCATAGGGGTTTTTGGTATTTTTTATATCTTAATTAATCTACTCTTTCTAAATGATTTAATAAAATCTTATTTGAAATAAAGCCCAAAATTCTCTAATAAACTTCAAAAAAATTAAAAAAAAATTGGTATTGAGTTATTATTATTCTTTTGAAAGGTTAGTTAGTATTAACCTATTAACAAAAGTTTAGTATTAAGTTATTAGCAACAGTTTCCCTAAGAGAGAAGCAACTCTATTGCATGGCTAAATTTATTTACTCGAAATTGAAGGGGTTGCGCATAAGTAGTCCCCCATAGGGAGATTACCTATGACAATAATTGAAAACGAATGATGATATATAGCTAATTGTTATTGGTCTTCACCTTCTAATAATTATCACTACATTATTTTAAAGAAGAAAAATCTCAACATCATGGTCTGATAGACCTATAATGAAATCAATGGTTAGACTAATATTCCTTTTTGGTAGTGAAAGGGGTAATATATAAAAATATTCCTAGGTGAAAAAAGGCAATCAACCTTTATAATCCAACTCCTTGACAGAGTTGAGATTGGTTAAAATTATATAAAAAAATTAATGTATCAAAAAGTTTTATACGAATTATTGGGACTTGAAAGCTTTGGGTCAATCAACATTTTAAGTAGTATTTTGCCGTCCATGTATTTAAACCTTTTTCTATCTCCCACCCTTTTTTAAGTGCCTACAAATTCTAACTAATCTGACATGGCGAATTCTTTAACAAATTAGGTTTTATCTTTTCTATATAACATTAACAAATACATTTTAATAATATTTGAATAATTGTATAAGTATAGAATAATGTGAAGATACTGCAAAGTTAAATCTCTTTTATTCTTCTTAATGATCTTATTAACTGAACGGATCTTTTCACGAGTCATTCTATGCTGAGTGATCAAAATCACAACAATAATACTGTATTCAAACATAAATTATATAAATAAAACATAAGACGTGTAAATTTAACATAAAATTTATAAATGAACATCAAGTGTAAAATCAAATATAAATTATGTAAATAAAACATAAGACTTACAAATAGAAGACAAATAAGTAAATTAACATAAGAGTAGTAAATGGTGTATCAATGGTAACAAAACAAAAATTTACAAATATAACATACAACTTGTAAATCAATAATAAGTGTCAAATAAAATATAAATTAAGTAAACGAAACACAAAACTTATAAATATATAGTAAAACAAGTAAATTAAAATTGTATAAAAAATTAATGTATCAAAAAGTTTTATGTGAATTATTGAGACTTGCAAGTCTCGGATCAATCAACATTTCAAGTAGGGTTTTGAGTCCATGGTGTTTAAACCTTTTTTTAGCTCCCACCTTTTTTTTAAGTGCCTATGAATGTTAAGTAATTGGAAATGGAAAATTTCAATTCTTTATCAAGCTAGGTTTTAACTTTTCTATATAACATTATTAATGTTCTTAATAAATACACTTTAATAATCTATATATATATATATATATAAAGTTAGAACTTGAGGAGGTGATGTGGCATCACCATTTTGCTTCTTTGTATATTCTCTATTATCTAATAAATAGAGA
>MKYO02012454.1:203928-249120 GCA_002013955.2 Citrus medica | reverse complement strand
TTATTATTATTAATATTAAATAAATATAGTACTATTATTTTTAAAATAAATATAATAATATTATATTTATTAATTCTCTATTAATATAATAATATTATTTTAAAATAATTTTAATTTAGAATCAATGTAAATTATTATTTAGTTAAATATAATAATATTATTCAAATAAATATAATAATATTATTCAAATAAATATAATAATATTATTCAAATAAATATAATATTATTTATTTTATTTTATTAATTATAAAATATTAAATCAAATTAAAAATTAAATAAAAAATAAAATGGTAAAAAAGGGAGAGGTGGGAGTGGATTCCCACTCCCACCTCCCCCAATGGGAGTCCCACTCCCACTCCCCACTCCAAAAATAGGTGGGCCCACGGAGTGGGATTCCCAATCCCTTCCCATTTTGAGGAAGTAAACGCTGGAGTGGGAGGAATCCACACCCCTCACTCCCACTCCAGCAAGTAAACACAACCTTAGACTATACACGTTAATATATATTTTTAACGTTAACAAAAAAGTAGTTAACTTTCATAAATAACATTAGTTTTATAAGACTGTCTAATTTTAAAAAAAATTAATTTATTTTTTTTATCAGTTTTATCGAGTGTAAAGAAAAAAAATTGATAATATTAAATTCATTTTCTAAAGTCGCGCGAAGCGCGGTTTTATTTCCTAATTTTTAAATAAGGGAAAACACTACCTATATCCCCAAGGTTTGCTTAAATGGTCATATAGAATCCCTTAGTTTCATTATATCCTTTGACTATAATAATTCAAATAAAAATAAATATAGTGAAAAGATAAAAATTATAAATAAACATCATATACTACAAAAAGAATATTACAATAAGTATACTTAATAAAATAACGTATAGAATGAAAATTATTTTTAATATTAAGTTATTGTTAGTCTGTCCCGACGAATTTTATTGATACTAGCTAATATCTATTAATAAAAAAATTGACTTTAAGATTTATACAAATATAGACATAATTAAAAAAGATATTGTAAATAAAATCATGTACAATTAATAAATAGCTAAAAATGTTAGGTATAATTATTTTAATTTTATTAATATATCAAATAGATTTTATTTGTAAAAGAATATGACATATTAATACTGTTAAATAACTTTCTTAATATTCAAAATAATTTATAAATTTTATCTTATTTTAAATATTGTATTATTATAATTTATATTTATATTTATTATAGAAGTTTATAAAGTCAATTAATGGGGTTGTTGTAATGAAGGGTATACCAGTCAAAAAGGAATATGTGTGATCATTTATAAAACTAAGGGAGTTTATATGACTGTTTAAACAAACCTTGGGGTGTTGATGGCATTTCCCCTTTAAATAATTGTACAAGTATAGGATAATATGAACGATGCTACAATGGTGAATCTCTTTTATTATTCTTATCAATCTCATTAATTAACTGGATCCATTTATGGGTCATTCTATAGTGCCGTGTGTTGCGTAAATTAGCAAGTGTACTAGTCGGCACAAGTAATATAATGAAGAGTAGAGTATTGTCCCACAGAGATTGTATATCCTATTAGTTACCGAAATTATTCTAACCATAATTTATTTGAACAATCGAATAAACGAATATATATTAAATTAAATAAAATAAAATACTTAAAAATTAAATAAAGACGCAGGCAGTAATAGAAATCACCAAGAGATTAAGACACTAGGATATCCGATTTTACCATAACCAATCCAATTTAATCCTCTATCTATGCTATTAAAGTTTATTACCCATGTTGACAATGAATTTTCCTAATTTATTCAATATGCTCTCTCGAGTAATATCAAAAATATCTCCACATATCAACACACTATATCTCTATGTGAATTTAAATATGCAAAGATTCATTAAGCTCTATGGAAATTCTTAATTAAGACTGCACGAATCACGTTGGCACATCTCTGTCTTTCGTTCAATTCATGGCATCCATTACACAGAGCAAAAATACATAAATCTCCTCTCGGTCTCATTATGTATCCTCAAATCATTCAAATATTGGCCAGATATTTAAAAGCATTAAGCACAATAATGAACACTCAATCATGGAATAATTAATTAAAAATAACATAGATTTATGGAATTAAATCTTCATAGTTAGGCTACATCGTAGCCCTAGTAAAATAAATTAGTTTATGAAAATATAAAGAGAATTAATTAATTTAATTAAAAACATTCAAGCAAGATAATAGAGAAGAGGAAAAGAAAAACTTAAGAATTAATGCATCTTCCTTCTGCTCCAAATTATTCCTGCTGCTCTCGGTTTTGCTCAAAACTTGCGGCTGCTGCTCTTCTCTTTATTTTCTCTTGGCTGCTATTATCCTCTTTGTGCGGCTACCTTTCTTCCCTTTTATAATGTTGTGGTTTCTTCCAAATCCTTAAAGGAAAAGGATTGCAAATCCAGCCCATGAATCCTTAAATGAAAATAATTAAAAACAAAAGCCCAACCGCCTATTTCATTCCTAAGCCAATCAGAATTAAAAGCAAAAGCCCATCCACGTGTTGCATGCCATATTCTCTTTGTAAATGAATTCTTCAATGCTTCCTCCACGTGTTGCATGCATGCTTAATGATTAATTAAATTAAATCCTTTGCGATTTTTTCCAATTAATTCTTTTTATTTCTTTCCCTTTTTTATTCCTTTAAGTGGATTTCCTCTTGAATGTTCCGATTTATTCTTCTTTAATCCCATATTGTACCTAAAATAATAAAATATAAAAATAAAAATAAAATTAACATAATAAAACATAAAATTAAGTTATGGAAGCATTAAAATAATAGATAAATTATGAGCACATCACCGTGATTTTGATCAGGGCATCAATATTGTATTCAGATATGAATAAAGTAAATGAAACATAAAACATGTAAATTTAATATAAAACTTGTAAAACAACATTAAGTGTAAAATAAACATAAATTATGTAAATAAAATATAAGACTTGTAAATAGAATATAAAAAAAATAAGTTAACATAAGAGTGGTAAATCAGTGTATCAATGGTAACAAAACAAAAACTTACGAATATAACGTAAAACTTGTAATTCAACCATAAGTATCAAATAAAACACAAATTAAGCAAATGAAACATAAGACTTATAAATGGAAGGTAAAAGAAGTAAATTAACATAGGAATAATAAATTAGTGTATTATTAGTAAACAAAACAAAAATTTACAAATGTAACACAAAACCTATAAATCAACATTAAGTGTAAAATAAAACATAAATAATATAAAAATAATAATACTTGTAAATAGAGGGTAATATAAATAAATTAACAAAGGAATTGGGGTATTATTAGTAAACAAAATAAAACTTACAAATGTAACCTAAAACTTTTAAACTAATTTTAAGTGTAAAATAAAATATAACTTGTGTAAATAGAATAGAAGACTTGTAAATAAAATGTAAAAGAAATAAATTAACATAGGAGCGGTAAATCGGTGTATTATACTATTATTGATAACAAAACAAAAATAAAAAAATATAACATAAAACTTGTAAATCAACAATAAGTGTCAAATAAAATAGAAATCAAATAAACAAAATATAAGACTTATAAATGGAAGATAAAACAATTAAATTAACATAAGAATGATTAATTGGAGTATTATTGGTAAATAAAACAAAAACTTACAAATATAACATAAAACCTATAAATCAACATTAAGTATAAAATAAAATATAAATTATATAAACGAAACATAAAACTTGTAAATGGAAGGTAAAATAAGTAAGTTAATATACAAATCATTAAGAAAATAAAAACTTACAAACATAAAATAAGAACTCATTATAATAATGATTACCTTATATATTGATTTTGTTTCTAAATTTGAATAATAACAATTGTGGTATATGTAATATATGTGATGATATATGTGAAATTTTATAAAGGATAAAACTTATTCTCAAAATTAAATTTTAAAAAGTATACCTTTTGTGTTTTTCGAAGCTATTTGTAAGATAGGGTGATACCGCATCCTTCTAAATCTCCTCAATAGCAACTTTAAATGATTTTTAAGTACAAGTAAGAAGCAAAGGTTAAAAATACATGAAATACGTATAAAACAAAAAAAAAAGATCTAATTGTATTGATATATCATATATGTCTAGTAATATAAGAATATCTTTTTATTTTGTTTTGACTTGATCCACCTCAAGAAAAATAATTTTACTTAATTAACCCGTGCAGTAAACAATACTACGACAAAAAATGAAAAAAAAAAGAAATTATGAATGTCCTAGAATGAATATAAAATTTATGGTTAAACTAGCTCAATAAAATGTACTCTAATTGTTTTCAATACAATTATTTTTTAAAATTTGATAAGTGACTTTTTTTTGTTTAATTAATCAAACGAATAAACTTTTTTTTAAATGAAAGTTCAATATTGATTTACAAATTTCATGTTATTTTTATAAGTGTTTTTTTTCTACAGTTTTTAAATACCAATTTACCACAGTTATTTAATTTTCTTATTTTACAACTTTTATATTAATTTACTTTTTTTATCTTTCATTTACTAGTTTTACTTGTAATTTATAAAATTTATACTTATCACAGTATTATTGCGCCCACACACACACACATACACACACATGCGCGCGCGCGCACAGACACAGACACACACACACACACTTATATATATATACACAGACACCATAGAAGCATTATTCCCTGTCTTGTGACATGATCAAGACATCAAGGGAGCTTCTAGTCTTCTAATCTTCCTTTCTTACAAACTTTCTCATAGAAAAATATCTGAAAAAATTGTAAAGCAAAGTTCCAGTTTAAAGAAATCAAAAGATGTATGTTTAATTTCCTTTCCATGTAATTTATTTTAAAGCCATTTAAATTTCCGCAATTTAATTTATGCATTTTCAATTTCCGCAATTTACTTTTAAAGCAATTTTCTTTATGTAATTTAAATTTATGTACTTTAATTTAAAGCATTTTTCTTTTAAAAGCATGAACGCAGACTGGTTTTTATCAGATCTGCCATAAAATTGTACGTTCCTCTGAGGCAACGAGACCAGATCTCAATCCTCAGTTGTATCTCTTCTCTTCTCCCTCCAATCCTTCAGAGCACCATTTTCGGGATCCGGATTTGGTACTGTGTATGCACCCGGAACAACTCCTCACTTCACGGTCCAAGTCTTCTGTTGCTGCATCCTCCGATGAAGATACCGATCCTTTAAAAGATATACTATCATAAGAGAGGGCTAAGCCAGCCTTTCTAGTGGCAAAATAAAAGTTCGGTTCCTTGGCCATTACATTTCTAAAAGAACCATTACCCCCATTGAGAGATCACTTGCCTTTACAGACAAATTTCCCGACAAAATTCTAGACAAAATCCAATTGCAATGGTTTTTGGGTAGTTTAAATTATGTTCTTGATTTCTGTCCAAATATCAATAAGATTGCAAAACCTTTGCATGATAGGTTGAAAAAGACTCTTGTTGCATGGTCAGATGAGCATACTAGAATTGTCAAGCATATAAAGACAATTGTAAAAAATATCCCATGTTTATTTCTTGCAAATCCAGCATTACCTAAAATTGTTGAAACTGATGCATCAGATATAGGTTATGGTGGTATTTTAAAGCAAAAAGAAAATGATAAAGAACAGATAGTTCAATATGTTTCTGCCCATTGGAATGATTGTCAGAAAAATTATTCTACTATCAAAAAAGAAATTCTTTCCATTGTATTATGCATATCTAAATTCCAAAGTGATTTATTAAATCAAAAATTTTTACTTAGAATTGATTGCAAAGCTGCAAAACATGTTTTAGAAAAAGATGTTCAAAATATTGCATCAAAACAAATTTTTGCACGATGGCAAGCCATTTTAAGTGTTTTTTATTTTGATATCGAATTTATTAAAGGTGATCAAAATTTTGTTCCAGATTTTCTAACAAGAGAATTTCTTCAAAACAGATAATGCCGCCGAAGAGAAAGGATAAAGGTAAAGCAGTGCTTAAAGTCTCTGACTCTCAAGTCACCTCCAAAGAAACCCAATCCACTCCTTCTAAAGATAAATTACTTTCTTCATCCATACCTATTAAATCCTGGATTGAAATGGTCGAAGAAGATGAGACCAAATACAAAGTCATTTCCACTGATGACCAAATAAAGCAATGGATGAGTTCCATTACCAAATCTCCTGAGCTTATGCTTGCCTTACAAAACCTTTCTCAAAGACAAATTGTTCCCAAAGAAGACATTAAAATTGCAAAACCCATTACAACACCCTTTCCAAAGGATGTCTCAAAGCCCTCTTCCCAAAATGTTGTTGTTTATGGAGAAAGTTCATCTTCCCAAATTGTACTTTCCCAGCCAACACCTTCAAAGAAAACCTCTGATTGGTTTGATAAAACTAATTTTCAAAACATTTTATCAGTAGAAGATGGATTTTACCATTCTGATCCGTTTCAAACAATTTCAAAATTTTTCCCAAAAAACTAGTTTTTTAAACCATGAGATTTTACAAAACCACAATCTTACTATCAAAGCATTTTAGAAGTTACTGAGTCTGTTAAATTCAAACATTTCTTTCTCAGTGAAACCCATAAAGAACCAGCCTATTCAACGGCTACCAATATATATATATATATATATATATATATATATATATACACACACACACATACATATATGTAGATAGGGAGAGATGCTATAACAGCCCGATCGATTATCCTTTTAAAACCCCCTTTCAATTATGCTCTATTTAATATAAAAAAAATCATTTCTTTCTAAATTATCATCCTTCATTTACACATGTTTTAATTTTTAACAGTTTTATTTTATTTCCAACAATTTTCTCACTCTTAAAATTTTTTATAGTCTATTTATCTTATTTTTTACATAAATAATTCTTTGAAGTTTTGTTATTTCTATATCTCCAAATTTTCTCTCTCTACAAAATTAAAAAATAACAGTTTCCCTAATATTAAAATAATTAATCTGAGAAAATAAAGAAAAGAAAAAAAAGAAAATTTTAAATTTGAATAGATGACAGAGTTATGGATTGAAAAAATCATGAAAATGAATTGACAATGAATCTAAAGAATTTACAGAAAATGAATCGGGAAAAAAAAAATACATGGCACACTTGAGCATAAAAGAGGAGAGAAAATATTTGGGATTAATTATATTTGTGTTAGTTTGTTAATTTAGTAGAAAAGGGGTTTTATCAAGTTATTATAGGGGTGTTAAAAGCAGTATTCTATATGTCTGGGCTCGTTTCTATCCAACCCAATTTGTCAATATATAAACACCAGGGTGGTGATGACTCCTCCAACTAATAGTCTAGCCGCACCCACAAACAAGGGCTGTTGGTGTAATGTTCACTAATTACATAATACATAGATAGTTATTAGGAATTTAGGATAGCACAAGAGCTCGAGCTTTGATCGGGCTTGAGCCTGGCCCAATGGTTCGAAAAAACGCAGGCCCATCCCAAGCCCTTGGATTTCAAAATATATTATATATATGTAGCAAATCAGGACCAAAATATCGGTTTGCCAAAATTTTTGGAAACATTTCTTCGGCCTCACAATAAAGCTAGCAACAAGAAGACTTGGGTTAAGAAATCAATATAATTATTTGGTATCACTAAAATTTGGGCTCATGAATTCTTAAGGCCAACAATAAAAAATATTAACATGTGATATATAGTTCATATTACACTAACCATAATAACGTGTTATAAATTTAACACACCATAATATAATAAGCTAATGATGCCTCTGTGAATTAAAGGGAAATTTCCGCTAATAAACCATAATTAACTGCAGCATCAAATGACCTTTAAATTAATTCACTTGATTAGGTACTAATAATTAAACAAACCCAAATAAACGTAGCCGTGCGTTTCAAAACAAGATTGAAAACCCTAGATTCTGCTAATCTAGAGTCGGTAATTTAGCAAGTTTATTATCAATTTTAATATACAGTTACATTACCTTTTTTATTTTTAATTTTTAATTTTTAATTTCTTAATTTATCCTTTATGTAGTCCCTTACACGTACAAGAAGAGGGGACACAACTCATAAATGTCAACATTTGTACGGGTGCTACGTTGACGTCTGACACAAAGACACAAAGGATTTCATCGATCGAATATTTACATGATCAAATTATTTTGTCTTGATCTATTGCTTTTGATAAAGACACAAATAATTATTGGCCTTGCGTGGCCCCTTTTCGATCCTCTTCACATTCCAATCAATTTGTATTATTTATTGGGGAGAAATTTGTGCGGAACAGTTCCACCGACCCAGTTAAATGTGATAGCGCACTATTATTTTATCACATGGTCGAGTAATAAGTTTTCCTGATTTTTTAAATATTAAATTTAATAAATCTCAAAGTGAGGCACATTGATGATTTTATTTGGGGAGTCCTCAATGTTATGTGTTTAACGCAACATATACTCACACACGATAATAATATCTATTGGTAGAGTTTATTATTGTTGCTGTGAGTGTGCTAAGTTATGTTCAGTGACCTTATTTTGAATTCATTATTCTGCCGTATGATAGTATATTAGTAGATTGTCTCACTACTTCGACATTAATTGTAAACTAGTGAGATAATTTTGCTTAATTTTTTCTCTATTTGTTGACTAGAGTGGCTTTGCTTGCGGGATATGGAAAACTTCTCAAGAGTTGTAATCAATAATTTAATTTAATTTAATTTGTCAATTGTCTTGTTTTGAATTAAGTCAATCCGGCTTGTTTTGTTAAAGATGGCCAAATCAAACTGTCCATTTCTAGAAAAATTTGTTAAAGAATAAGATGGATAATGGATCATCGTTTATTAGCATAGTCCAATTGAAGATGCATGCTTCTTTGTAATTAATTAATATAGTGATTAGAAGCCTTACTTAATTGAATTATCAATAATTTAATCTGTCAAGATTCTTGCTTTGCATGTACAAATCCATTATGAAGTTTGTTACAGTTCATGCCTATAAAAATGAACAGATTGGGCATGAGTAATGTCTTACTAGCTAGGAGGCCCAAGATTTCCTCCTGTTAATTATGTTACAGAATCTTTATTTTTTTCTTAACTAAATAATGATAGAGTTATATATAAATTATATAAATAAATGTGTATACACTGATTTAGAATGAAAAATTTTGTTGTATAAAACCGTCATAGACCTATATAACTATTTTCATTAACCATCATTACTTTTCAATCAATTTGTACACAGTTCACATCAATTTGTATACATTTATTCATTCAAAATTATTTGTAGCTCTATCATTATTATTTACAATAATATTGTTGCAACAATTTTGGAGGCATTAATAAAAAGAAAAGAATGTTATTTTTTCAAATGAACCTAGAAGTAATATAAGAATAATAATAACAAATCTACAATAATTTTTATTTCACTTTTAAGGTTAATTTGGTAAAATTAACATTTTTTAAATTAATGTCTTCATAATTGTTGCAAGGGTATTATTGTAAAAAGTTAAAAAAGGTAATGGTAAGAGTGCAAGTATAATTAATAAAAGGAATATTTAGGGATATTTTTTAAAATATAAAAATTAAATAAGTATTTAACTCAAAATATAAAGATTAAATAAGTATTTATCCGACCTTACTATATCTTATGCTGACACATAATCGATGGGTATTTTTACTTTTGCACTTGAGGAAGTCATTATTCTCACCCATATAGAAGGTCCGGCCCATTAATAATCATCCATTTACTCAATAATCAATATGTTGGTGTAAGAAAGTAGAAGATACTAGAATTCTCATTGCTCTCTCATGTTTGTCTCCATATTAATAGTTGTGGTTGTGGGAGTGTGTTGGGTTGGATAAGGCTTGTCAAAATTCAACCAACTCATTATTGAATGAGTTGAAATAAAATCAATCCAATCCAACTAAATAAATATGTTCAACATAATCCAATTCAATTCTTAATTTATCATATTAGGTTGGGTCGAGTTGATTGAATTGAAGGTAAAATTAAAAATTAAAAACTAAAATAAAGAAAAAGATATGAAATTTGAAATGAAACTTATTAAAATCAAATAGAAATCTATTATAATATGAAATTTTCATTTATCGTCTAGTGTTTGATAAAGAAAACTAAAGCATGCCATCTTAAAATTAAGAAACTTTTGACAATGAACTTCTAGACATGCGTATTGTATGAAAATAAATAAACCAATTTAATATTACAAGTTCAAATTACAATTAAGAATGAATAAATGAAAGAAATACATTATTTTAATTGAGAATTGAGATTTAAGAGGGTGATTTTATTTTTTGAATTATAATCTATGGCAGTAGATACGAGAACAAAATAATCTCTTTTATAAAAGAATAAAAAGAGGTTAAAATGCTGCCCTCACATTTGGAGGGTAGCAGCCCTGACCACCCGACCAAAGTCTCTTTTATGAAAGCAGTTCAAATCCCCACAAATGTATTGTAGGGGTAGTTCCATTGTTAACTATGTCTATGTATAATCGAGTAAATGTAGTTTTCTCCCTTACCAAGTGTGAGGTAAGTAGACATCTTTTAAATATTTATGAAGGTAAAAAATTTGAACAATACTTTATTAGAATTGATATAAACTAGTTCCAATAATAAATTTTGTTCGAAGAACAGACAGGTCGACCCTCAGTACGAATTGATTTGGGAGAGTCAACCAAAGTAGATAATTAAAGCTCTGCCCCAGTGACTTCATTCATTCCTTTAATTGTTTTATTGACAAGCAAATTAATACTCTCCATTCATTTCATGTTAACATTGGACACAAAATCTAATATCCTACTAAAACAAGCTTCACAATCGCTCCAATCAGAAAAATAAGGCCGAAAATCGAGCCACCAAAAAACAACAAAAAAAGGAAAATACTTATATACAATGGGTAACCAACTTCTTCCCATAAAATAATTACAGAGTATTGATATTTGAATCAAAGAATTCATTGCCGTAGTAACAAAATGACAATAAAATCATATGTTGTTATAATGTTAGGTAAAAAAATTAGTACTATTTTCAATTAATGCTATAAAAGTGCAGTCGGAGTCTTCAAATCATAATCCAACATTTCGAAGTCTCCTGGTGATAAAATTTTCCCGAACACTTGCAATCCGAAGTACATTGTTCCCTTGTATACTTTGCTCATAAAATGATTTGACTCCTTCAACCGTATAAATAATGAAAATCATTTGGCTTACAAGAAGCAACTTTCTTCGCCTCGCACTCTTTGTTCCGGCCAAGCAGACCCTTTTCTGTAGGGCACGCTACACGCTGATTGATCACACGCTCCCAAATTACCACATCCCTCCGGCAGCTGACACGCTGTAATGTCCCAATCTGAATCTCTGTCAAAGAATGTGAACATCGTTTGCGTTGGACCCCAATCAGCACTTTCATCGCAAGGGTAGATCTTGAGATTTCAAGAGAGTACCCATCGGATAATCAAAACTCTGTCAAATAAAGTTTCCCTTTTGAGTCATGAAGCACCATGTTGACATTTGAAAGCAACTTGAATACATGATAAAATTAAGAATTTTGAACCTACATAAAAGATGATAGGAATAACTAAAATTAGAATTAGTTAGACTTACAGTTTAGAGATTAATTTTGAAAGATTAAATAATTGAAAGTAAGTCCTTTTGATTTATGAGGATTGGAATGTAATTACATTCCATGCGCTGACACACATGCATTGCTCTGATCAACTATTTTATTACTGCCGTGACAAACAAAATAAATAAATAAAGTACTTTTGATTCAAAGCACCTAAAATAATCAAGAAAAATGAAAAGAGTAAAGTGAATTTTTTTTAATTTTGTTTTAATATCTATTGTCTTTTGCCTTTATTTAATTTCATAATATTTAAATAGTAAATTAAATTATTTAGAATTAGACATTTACACAAAAGGAACATAAAACTTTTTAAAATTAATTGAGACACTTTCATAATTTTATATTTCAATAAAAGCACTTTTTTAAATAATAAATAAATCAATTTTTTTTTCTCTAAGATAATCATCATAAAATTTTCAAAAACCAGCTGGATCCAGCTGGTCCGACGCTGCATCCGTCCACTCGTGGAGCAAAGGAGAGGACAATGATATACATGCATCGTTAATTTACTCGTGGCCGATTGCCTTTCTTTACCCCATGCAATGCAATTATAGACGTCGTTCAAAGCCGCCGAAAGTGAATGAAATAATTGGATTTGGAGGCTTTTGCCACTGCGGGTAATAGAAAACGTATAACGAGCCGCTTTCAATACTACTTTAGTTTTCTTTAATTTTGACGTATTTTATTTGTTGCCTACGTAAATCTTTTGAAAGAATGTTAAAAATGGCCTAATCACATACCTTTTGCGGACAAGTTGTCATTAAATATGAGCATTAATTGTGGCCTTCTGTTTGGTGGGGTGCGTCCGTCTTCATTTATCAGCGTATCTATCTGCCAATAAAAGATGATTTTTTTTAATATTGTTATATAGAATTGATATTGATATTACATCAAATATTACAATTAATATTTATAAATAAGCTCTACAGTTAAGACCTTCATCGTGGCATGTACTCCTCTGAAGTGCTGCTCAAATTCTTTAAACCCTCTCAAATATTCGAAAGATATCCACTCCACTCACATTTCGTGAGTGATAAACTGACTCTACTCAATTATTCGATAATTGAAGGAGGATTATAAATAACCCCCATAAATATTTTTATGGAGGTTCGAACCATTGCACTCAACATTATAAGTGCAAGGGCTCTCCCACTGGACTAAAGGCCCATTAGTGCCAATAAAAGATTATTGAAGAGGCGTAATTGCTCTACCGGCTGAACTATTACTCTTAAAGTTAAGTAAAATTATGAGGGTAGTAATTTGAATCTTCATAATCTTAACTTATCTCAATTAAACAAAAAATTACATGGAGTTAATTTGTAAATATTTTTACTTTACGAAAAGTTAATGAAGTAAGGACATTATTCATATGTGATGATCATATATTTAGGCATGTACTTTATAAAATTAATATAATAATATAAGTGTCAGGTATATATCTGATTGTAAATATTAATATAATATATGCTCTAATAATAATTGTAAATACTTATGTAATATATTAATATGATGTATAATCAGTATTAAAAAAAGAGAGGCATAATTGCAATCTAGTGAAGTGATTATTAAATATCTTAATTAATTGGGTTTATATTGGTGTCATATAAGATGCTTCAAGAGGCATAATTATGATCTAATGATGATTAAGCATCTTAATTAATTGGTTCTTTTATTATTGATTAGTTGATGAGTTCTTGTATTTATGTTGAAAGGATTATATTTATAGACTTCGAATTTCCAGGGGCGTCAAGGACACCACTCAAACATTAAACATTTCCTCAAGAAAACGTGATCTATTAGACCCCATTTACTACTTTTGTTTGAAGGGTTGGACTATTCCTCTTAAAATTTCCTTTTAGAAATTTGTAAATCAGTACACGTTAAAAATACACAAACTTATTATACATGTTGTGGGTTGGACATAAAATCTTAAGATATCTAACTCCAGTAAATTAAGTGAAAGGACCTATCTTACCTATAAATTTAATTGAGTTATTTAAATAACTAATATAAGGCACAATTCAACAATCTCCCTTCAAATGAAATTACTGAACCTCGGTTCTAGCTATTAAGATGGACATAAGTAAATAAGTATAAAGACAAATCCCTAGTACGTTAGCCCATTTTGTTATGAAAATTTTCCATCAAACACTTTAATGCTACATAAATATTTGTATGATAAAATTTTTAATCTTTATAAAATTTTTAATCTTTGTTTTAGATTAATTGATATATTTTTAATTATTAACACAGTTTGTTCATAAGAATGTCTCAGAAGTATTATATTATTAAAACTGATATTTTAATCTTTTCATAATAAGAGAAGTGAGTAAAAAATTCATTAATGACTTGGTGCATTTAAAAACGGGAGATTTATTTTGAGTTTAGATCAATATGATGACAATATAGTTAAAAAAATTTATTGGAAGGAGACAAGTCTCCACCCTCGGTAAGAGTACATCAATCGTTCTTTTATTTATTTCATTGGCAAACAAGTTAACAACTTCATGTTAACCTTGAATTATTACTCCAAATCTCTTATTTTTAAAACAAGCAGTACAATCTTGATAATTATTACATGTTGGGAACCTTGATGAATCCAACGTGTGTAGAGTCGGGGAATTTAGTCAGAGTCTTCAAGTCATAAGCAATCCAACATCTCGATTTCTCCTGGTGATAAAAATATCCCAAGCACTTGCAATCCGAAGTGCATTTCTTGCCACAATCTTCAACTTTAATGGCCGTTCCAGTTGTGTACTTGCTCATATAATGATCAACCGCGTCGACTTTATAATAATGAAAGTCATTTGGCCTACAAGATGTCACTTTCTTTGCCTCACACTCCTGGCTCCACCCAAGCAAACCCTTTTCTGTGGGGCAGGCAACGCATTGGTTGGCGTCACACACCCCCAATTTGCCGCATCTCTCCGGCAGCTGGCACTCCGTTTCAAAAATCGAGTCTCTATCGAAGAGAGTGAATGTGATTTCTGTTGGCTGCGAATCAACCTTGTCGTAGTAAGTGTAGATCTTGAGGTTTCCATCTACTCCTAGCCGGAGGAACGATATAGTGGCGTTGTACTTTGGCCTTGCCAAAATAAGACCGCCCCCGGATGAAGAATCTAGAGTCAGTTGATAAGCGAAAGCTTCATCAGTGTCTCGTCACACACCCCCAATTTGCCGCATCTCTCCGGCAGCTGGCACTCCGTTTCAAAAATCGAGTCTCTATCGAAGAGAGTGAATGTGATTTCTGTTGGCTGCGAATCAACCTTGTCGTAGTAAGTGTAGATCTTGAGGTTTCCATCTACTCCTAGCCGGAGGAACGATATAGTGGCGTTGTACTTTGGCCTTGCCAAAATAAGACCGCCCCCGGATGAAGAATCTAGAGTCAGTTGATAAGCGAAAGCTTCATCAGTGTCTTGGGCAGAATTGAACGTTACATTCTTTAAGCCACTAAACTGAACAGGGAAAGTGTCAACTTTTGTACGGGTTCTACATTGACGTCGACAGAAACACACAAGATTTTATCGATCGAATATTTACATGACCAGTGCTAGCGTCAGTCGCCTTTGGGAGCGACTGACGCAGTCGCTGCTTCTAAGGGGGACAAGTGTCCTTTGTCTTTTTTGTACTTTATTAAATACTTTTATTATTATTTTAGTTTTTACTTGTAGCACGGATTATCAATTATAGTTCATGTAATTGTTATAATTTTATTTTTTCCCATACAATTTTAATGAAAAAAGTCATTTGCCCTGACAATGATCTTTATTTTTTATGCTTAATTATTATATTATGATTTCTTTTAATTTTTTTGAAAAAATAATATTTATTTAAGAATTTAAATTGACTGCAACATTTGTTTAACATGACAATAACAACTTTATATAATTTTTTTCACTTCAAATTTTATTTTTTTTGAGATAAGATTTAAAATGAAACACCAATGCACCATTATTATTTTTCAATTCTTATTTTAACCCCTCTATTTTATTATGATATTAACAAATAATTTGAGATGAATATCCTTTTAATTATCAGTGGAGTGGATTTAACTTATTTTGAACTTAAATTTTAATTTAGATATTCAAACTATTTAGTATAATTAATTTAGTGTATGCAAATAATTATTTATTATAAATATCAATATTTTTGTTAAGTAATTTAGTGACTTCGAGTGAAAATTTATTTTTACTTGTATAATTTGTTTAATAAATTTAATGTATAGTAATGATTCTATATATTTTTTATTTTCTTAAGAAAAAAATTAAACAAATATATAAAAGGTGATTGTATAACAAAAATATGTAATAAAGTATAAAAAAGACGAGGGACACTTGTCCCCCTTAGAAGCAGCGACTGCGTCAGTCCCCCCAAAGGTGGGCGACTGACGCTAGCACTGCTCTATTTATATTATTAATTTTTTTTTAAATTACATGATATTAATGCTCTGATTACAACTCATATTATATTAGATTTACAACTGATATTTACAATTAGACAATTACTGAACCTAATTTACATTAATTCTTATATAGCACTGTCCAAATTTTACCCTCTCTAATATTCAAAAAATATTTACTTCACTCACATTTAACAAAATATTATCTTTACTTAATAATTAAAAATAAAAATAAATCCCTACATAGCTCGCGGGCTCGAACCACTACCCTAATTTACATTATCAATTTATTTTGTCTTGATTCATTGCTTTTGATAAAGACAAATAATTATAGACCTTGCGTGGCACCTACTCGATCTTCTTCACATTCCAATTAATTGATATTATTTATTGGGGAGAAATTTGTGTGGCACTGTTCCACCGACCCAGTTTACCAATGTGATGTGATAGCTCACTATTATTTTTTAATAAGTTTCACTAATTTTGAATGCATCACCTAATTATATGTATATAATTTATAATTTTCTCACATAAATAATAAATAAATTATATTATTTATTATTTATATGAAAATATTATAAGTTTTGTGTATATAATTTAGCATTAGCTTTTTTAAAATATTAAATTTAATAAATCCTAAAGTGAGGCACATTGTTGATTTTATTTTGAATCCATTATTTTACTGTATGATAGAATATTAATAGATTGTCTCACTATTTCAGCTTTAATTACAAACTAGTGAGACAACTCTGCTTAATTTTTTCTCTATTTATTGACTAGAGTGGCTTTGCTTGCGGGATACGGAAAACGTCTCAAGAGTTGTAATCAATAATTTAATTTAATTTAATTTGAGCTTATTAGTTAAAAGTCCACTTCTTTTATATTATTTTACCTAAATTATTTGTTTTTTGTGTGTGTCCGTAATCTAAATTAATACATCTTTTATATTATTCATATCTACTTTGATATCTACATAATAATTTAAAGATACATCCATACAAGTTTACAATATAATACATCCTAATAAAGAAGTTCTTAACATGTTCATTCAAAACAAACTCACAAAATTAAAATAAACTTGAACAACATTTGACAATTAAAATATTGTACATCTTGTCCGTCAAAACTTATGACCTAATTACTTTTGATTTATCAAAATCTGCATAAAATGATAAATATAATTAGTTATATTGCTTAACTTAGAATATAATGTAATTTTATAATATTCTGGATTGGATCGGTTTGAATTGATTTGAAATCCTTCCAAACCGAAATCCAAACTGAGTGATGTCGGTTTGCAATTCAATAAACCGAAACTAACTTTTTACTAATAAAACCGATCCAAATGGTCGATTTGGATCGGTTCGGTTAAAATATGCCCACCCCTACATGTATAGATCATGGAAACTTGTTCATGTAATTGTTTACCCGCACGTAATCAGTGGGAGCTGATTTAAACAAAATCATCCACAGATTTAAATTACCAAATGGTTATAAGTCAAAAGTTGCGGCTCAACCCCATACAGTACCACGATGAAGACATTTTCCTATTTCCGTGTTGAATTATGATATCAAAACAAGTCGGTGGCAAAGACAATGCTACACTTAAAATGACATATTTTTTGGTATTTTAAATCATTTGGTATTCAAAAATTACAGTGGCCACTAACTAATTCAGATTCGAGCCGAGTAAGATTATTAAAACAGTAAAATTTTCTCAACAAATATTTAACGCAGTTGTATTTTTAAATTTCGAACTGAAAACCTTAACTAAAATAGAATAATTTCTTTCCAACTGATTCAATGACTTATTAATATAACATATTTTGGATCCAAATCCAAGTAGTTTATTTTTTTTAATACACATTTCTTTGTAAAACGAAAGGGATGGATAAAATTTAAAGGGTGAGAATATTTGCACTCTAATACTCGTAAAAATTTTAATTTTAATAAAAATATGTATTACAAAAACACTCATCATTTGAATTACTATTAAACACAATTTATTATAAGTTAATATTATATAATTACTTTGAACACCTATATAATATACTCATTATTCAATTTATAATTCTCATACTTTAAACCCTGAAACTTTTATTTCTAACACCTTAATTAATATTTAGATGAACAATGAAGAAATTAATTTTGATAGAAATTTTGACCACAAAGTATATGTGATATTTTTCTTTTTAAAAAATAAAATGAACCAAACGTATTATAGAAGAACTTTTTTTTTATCTGAACCACGAAGTTGTCCTGAGTATGTCCTAATTATAAGAGACATCTTTAAACTCGTATCACAATCCGAGTAATCCCCGCTCCTACCGATCGACCCATAAAAGATAAAGAACCTTTTTTTTTTATTTGCTTTGGCCCCTCTTTTTTGTCTTCTTCTTCTTTTTTATCTTCTATCTTTTTTTAGTATTATTTAATGAAATATTATCATGATATCATTATAAGTTATTTTGGGTGCAAATTTCAATAAGGAATATAAATAAATAAACAATTAATAATAAAATATTTTTTTACAACTTGATCTAGTCACATTCTTATAAGTATATGTTAGATATCTTAAATTTAGTAGTTATATGGTTTTATTAGTATTTTCAGTAAATAAAGTTTAAAAAAAATAAATTGTGTAAGGAAATATATTTTTAAAATTGTAAAAAGTGAACAAAGTAAAATTTAATTTTTATAAATAATGTATGAATTTATAGAATAATATAGTGTTAAAAATAATATTTAAGGTGCAAATAACTTCATCAGTTCTTTTTTAATCTTTTACATAAGATTTAAATTCAACAGTGATTCAAATAAAACTATTTAAAAATCTATTGATTGTGACAAAACAGTCTAATTTGATGAAGTGCCTCAACCCGTTATTATAAATAGACCTTAACACAAACTTCATCGCATAACATTTAATTAAACTACCAAAATGTCATCTTCTTCAGCAATATTCTCCCTCTTCTTCCTCTGTTCACTCATTTTCTCCATTGCTAATGCACAGGTTCCTGCCAATGAAAGGTTTAAGTTCGTGAATGAAGGAGAATTTGGTCCATTCATTAATGAATATGATGCGGATTACAGAATGATCAGCATCTTCAATTCTCCGTTCCAGCTAGGCTTTTACAACACAACACCAAATGCTTACACCCTAGCCCTCCGGTGGGGTATCCAAAGGAACGAGCCGCTTTACCGTTGGGTTTGGGAAGCAAACCGCGGCAAACCGGTTCGCGAAAACGCCACCTTTTCTTTGGGGACCGACGGGAATCTTGTCTTGGCCGAAGCAGATGGCACCGTCGTATGGCAATCCAACACTTCCAACAAAGGTGTTGTGGGGTTCAAGTTGCTCCCGAATGGAAACATGGTGCTTCATGACTCAAAGGGTAACTTTATCTGGCAGAGTTTTGATTATCCGACTGATACTCTCTTGGTGGGCCAGTCTCTTCGCGTCGGTGGCGTCACCAAGCTCGTGAGCAGACTTTCCATTAAAGAAAACGTTGACGGCCCTTACAGCTTTGTAATGGAGTCTGATAGATTGTCACTCTATTACAAAAGCAGCAATGCTCCCCGGCCTGTTGTTTACTTCACTTTCCCTGTTCAGTTTAGTGGCTTAAAGAATGTAACGTTCAATTCTGCCCCGGAAACTGATGAAGCTTTCGCTTATCAACTGACTCTAGATTCTTCATCCGGGGGCGGTCTTATTTTGGCAAGGCCAAAGTACAACGCCACTATATCGTGTCTTCGGCTAGGAGTAGATGGGAATCTCAGGATCTTTACTTATTACGACAAGGTTGATTCGCAGCCAACGGAAGAAACATTCACTCTCTTTGATAGAGATTCAATTTGGGAAACTGAGTGTCAGCTTCCTGAGAGATGTGGTAAATTTGGACTGTGTGATGACAATCAATGTGTTGCTTGTCCTTCAGAGAAGGGCTTGCTTGGCTGGGGTAAAGAGTGTGCACCGACGCTAGTGAATTTTTGTCGGATAGCGGCTGTCCATTATTATAAAGTTGAAGGGGTTGATCATTATATTAGCAAATATAATAATGGAACTGGACCCATCGGAGTTGAAGATTGTGGCAACAGATGTAGCACGGATTGTAGATGTGTGGGGTATTTTTACCATCAGGAGACATCGAAATGTTGGATTGCCTTTGACTTGAAGACTCTTACCAAATTCCCCAACTCTACACATGTTGGATTCATCAAGGTTGCCCCGCAATTAAGTATCAAATAAGTGGATTAGATCTGTGATCGAAACAACAACAGATAGATATGTGGGCTTTCAATGCCACCACAATAATAACTGTTGTTTGTCCATATATAAAATAATGAATGAATGAGTGAAGTGTTTGTGTAGATTGTTCTCTGATTAATGCTTTGTATTACTTTCTACCCTTCTTGTGCTTCTTTTTTTTTTGGGGGGGGGGGGGGGGGGGGGAGGAATAAAACAATAGTTAGCAGAAGAAAATGCGATTATTTAAGCATATAATTTAATCATTCTATGTTTAGTTAGATAGGAACTACAAAAGTACAAATCAATTCGAGATTTTTCCTATTTCTTAAGGTCAAGGTTAAGGTAAAGTTCTGTGGTAAGAAGTGGTCTCTCTCTAAAATTTAGGTCCGAAGTTCAAGTTTCGCTAGTATGTCTATATTAAAAAAAAAAAAAAAAGAGAATGAAACGCATATTAGCGTCGCCTTGTCTTTCTTTTATTTTTTCCTTCTCTCTCTCTTTTTTGTGTTAATGAAAAACTGAAAGGTGATGAAATCACGTTTTCTCTTTGACACATGGAAGCTTCATAAAAAAGGGCCGTCATTGTTTGCTGTTGCATCTGGAAAATGCTAATAAGATGAAGATCCTTCGCAATTGTCTTTATCAATTTCCCAATTCTCGACTCGTTGCCATCTTCTATGTATACACTATATCAGTATATTGTGGGAAGTCAACAACCTTTATGGATATATTTGCCGCTCCTCTTTACTGCAGCCATTGACGCATCGCATCATATAATCAAATGTGGATTATCCGATCAAAGATTTGTAGACTTACATGTTAGTGTTGGATATTTGTTTTTGGTATTTTAAAATACCAATATTCGAAAGTTTAAGGAAAGAGAGCACACAAGTTGATTTATGTATACAGAAAACAACTTTAAAGAGGTAAGAGGCCCAATCACATAAGACCAAGTCTAAAGAGAAGGTTTCATTTTAAAAACCTCCCGCACCCAAAAGCTCATGCACAGGGAGAGTCCTCATAGGGATGGGGGAGTCGTACATGCGCGCGCTTGGTCCATTATCCTGGAGATCAATCCACCTTGTTCTTGTCTGAGAAATCACCTCTTAAGAGTGGAAATTATTGGCCTTTGGGACAACGTGTTCATTGTTCTAAGGTTGCTGTTCCAGGTGACCTCTTGTTGTTTTGCTCGATTCTTTTCCAACAATTAGATGATGCTAATTACAAGTGAAATTTAAACTTACCAAGTTCTTTCAAATTTTCGCCACATGTTTTTTGCAAATTTTGGCCACATTTCGGGTGAAAATTTGCTAAATCCCCCATGATGAATGGGAATGTCAACAATTCAGCTTAAAAAACAAAAATGTCAACTTTGTTGGCCCCTCCGTGTCAAGCTTTATTTGCCAATTTAGTGAGCACATCGTTTTGTATCTCAATAATTGTCTTGTTTATTGCTATTTCTAGCTTCGCGGATTTGAACGATCTATAAATAGGAATAAACAAGACAATTATTACTATCGAGGACATTACGTAGCGCGTTCTTCATTTGAGGACACATCCCGATTATTACTATTGACTTTATTAATATTGCTTTGCTTGCGGGACAAAGAAAAATTCTCAAGAGCTGGCTGTTTTGCATATAAAAATTGTTAATAACGGTGGCCGAATCACACATCATTTTCTGGAAAATTGGCAAATATTATATTTTGAACATTAATTTTGACCTTTTGTCTAGTGGCTGCACCGTTTAATTGCTGTAGCACGTCATTGAGAGATACTCCAACAGCACAGTTATAAGATAATTTTTTATTTTAAATTATGTGACGTTTATTAATTGATTAATGAAATAATATATTTATTTCACTTAAAATATTTACTATTACTCAATTCTTTAAAGAATCACCAATTACTTAACGAATGACACATCAATTGACATGAAATTTAGGATAAAAAAATTTTGAGATATTTATCATTACCTTTTGAAGTATCTATAATGTCTCCAGTTATAATCTAGTGATTGCTATAACTAATTCAATTATCCAATAGAGAAATATTACACATTCAACATTTTTTATCGCAAAAAAAATGTTCCAAATGATGAGACATTCATCAAATATTTGATGAGATAATACAAATTTACTTGGATCTTGTAATGAATGATCAACCATTTGATGAATGACACATCATTAAAATTTAAGATATCTGTCATTTCTCTTATCCAATATCATCTTATTTAAGTAAAAGGAAAAGGATTGTTAGGTCCCCAACGTTTAATGATGGGACATAAAAACACCTACTATTTAAAAAAAGAAATGTAAGAGTTTTTCCATTAATAATTCCATTTATTTTAACATAAACAGGATAATATTATACATTTGAAACAAAATACATGGAAAATGATTGTTAACCCCCAATGTTTGGGAAAAGGAAATATTTAAAAAAAGAAATATCACCACCTTTCCATTAATAAATTTCATTTATTTTAGTTAAGAAAATGGTAATATTAGAGTGATGATACAGTCACAAATTCTTGTACAAATTTATATTGTACAAACATTAAGGAATTGTACGTTCATTTCCCTAAATATTGGGGACTTAACATTCATTTTTTGTATATTTTGTTGTAACTGTGCAATATTAACATTTTTTCCATTAAAAAAACATAATTATTGGCAAAAAAGAGACTTGTATGTTTTTTTTTTAAACGTTAGGGTTTTGTATATCTCTTTTCCCAAACGTTAGGAATACTTTAATATTTTTACACAGAGTTAATATTCACATAATTTTAATTTATTAAGGTCTCCGATAATTATTATTTTTGTAAAAGATCACACTATTTAATATTCAACAATGTGATTTTTTATTCACTTGTTACTATGTATTCTTTCAACCAATTATATGTCCAAATATTCAAACACAAATGAAATTTGTGAATGAAAAAGAAAAAAAACAATGCTCTTGCAGTAGCCTAAATTTTCACACCTATTAACTGTTATTGGATGGAGTAGGTAATACAGAACTTAACATGTCGCCTTCTCTATATTATTATCGGAGACGACATCATATGTAATTGTCATCAGATCCAATATTTAACAGAAACTGATCTTTACCTATTTAAGGTTAGGGACATAATTAAGCTAACTGTTAAATGAAATTTAAAAATGGTCAAAACTTATGAGTCAACCAGACAGATTTTCTTTTAGTAGATGATGAACATATTTTCGATTTGAATCCGTATAAAAGTTAATGAAGATGAGGATTGAATTATTATTATTTTATATCAATAAGACAATAATGTTGGGGATTCAATTATACTAGTATGATCTTTTATTGAGTAGAAATTTAAGTGGCGATTGTTGGTTAATAAAGACAAAAAATTAAATTTTATTTATATATTATCACTTAAAAGTATATGACAAAAATTTTTAATACTTCAAGAAAACTCAAATTATGAGAGTGCTTAGATTATAATTTGAGTAGCTAATGAGGAAATAACAAGGCGAAGCCTTTATGACTATAAGTGGTAAGTGCTCATGACCCTATTTGTAATTGAGATTTGTCAGCTGTATTTTAAAAACTACAACACTAAAATATTTAATAAATATTAACTGCTGTATTTTGAAAGATATATTGATATAATTTTTTACATGTATGATGAAAATCTATTATATCTTTAATAATTTTGTCAAAATTATTATTTAAAAAATATTTATTATATACTATTAACTTTTATTTTATATTAAAAAATATTCTTCTACAATAATTGTATAGCTAAGCTACTAACACTTCAATTCTAAATAAAACCCATCTTATATATCAAATTTTGTCGGTGCATTGACAATGTTAAAAAATATAATTCTTTTGATCCAAATCAAAGCTGTCAAATTTAATTGGATGAACTCATTACCAACACGCAAAGAACAATAATCAAATTTGTACATTGGCTATCATGCGTTGCTAGCTATAAATTGAGACCAACCTCATCTCGATGTTCATCACCCATTAAGCAAGCAGCATGCCATCTTCTTCAGCCCTATTCTCCCTCTTCTTCTACTTCTTATTCATTCTCTCCATAGCTAATGCCCAAGTTCCTGCCGATGAAACATTTAAGTTTGTGAATGGAGGAGAATTTGGTCCATTCATTAATGAATACGATGCAGATTACAGAATGATAAGCATCTTCAATTCCCCATTCCAGGTTGGCTTTTACAACACAACACCAAATGCTTACACCCTTGCTCTCCGTTTGGGCGTGCAACGAAACTAGCCAAATTACCGCTGGGTCTGGGAAGCAAACCGGGGCAAACCAGTTCGTGAAAACGCAACCTTTTCTTTGGGAACCGACGGAAACCTTGTCTTGGCCGAGGCGGACGGTACTGTCGTCTGGCAATCCAACACTGCCAACAAAGGTGTTGTAGGGTTCAAGTTGCTTCCAAATGGCAACATGGTGCTTCATGACTCAAAGAGTAACTTTGTCTGGCAGAGTTTTGATTACCCAACTGATACTCTCTTGGTGGGCCAGTCTCTTCGAGTCGGTGGGGTCACCAAGCTCGTCAGCAGACTCTCCGTTAAAGAAAACGTTGACGGCCCTTACAGCTTTGTAATGGAGTCTAATAGATTGTCACTCTATTACAAAAGCAGCAATGCTCCCCGGCCTGTTGTCTACTTCACTTTCCCTGTTCAGTTTAATGGCTTAAAGAGTGTAACGTTCAATGCTGCCCCGGAAACTGATGAAGCTTTTGCTTATCAACTGACTCTAGACTCTTCATCCGGTGGCAATCTCATTTTGGCAAGGCCAAAGTACAACGCCACAATATCGTTCCTCCGGCTAAGCATAGATGGGAATATCAGGATCTTTACTTATTACGACAAGGTTGATTTGCAGCCAACGGAAGAAACTTTCACTCTCTTCGATAGAGACTCTATTTGGGAAACCGAGTGCCAGCTGCCTGAGAAATGTGGCAAATTGGGGGTGTGTGATGACAATCAATGCGTTGGTTGCCCTACGGAAAAGGGTTTGCTCGGGTGGAGCAAGGAGTGTGAGGCAAAGAAAGTGGCATCTTGTAGGCCTAATGACTTTCATTATTATAAAGCTGACGGGGTTGATCATTATTTAAGCAAGTATACGAGGGGAACTTCAACTAAAATCAAAGAATGTGGCAAGAAATGCACTTCGGATTGTAAGTGTTTGGGGTACTTTTACCACCAAGAGACATCGAGATGTTGGATTGCTTATGACTTGAAGACTCTTACTAAATTCCCAAACTCTTCACATGTTGGATTCATAAAGGTTCCCAACAAGTAAATGTAAAATAACGGAAAGCTCAAGTAATGCTCGGTGATCAAGGTTATTTTATTGTTCGTGTTGTTCATTATGGCTATCGCGCCATGTTTGATTCTCTGATTGAAATGTTTCTTAATCTTATTTATAATAACATATGAAGTTTTTGTTTACGATAACCTATCATATTCGATCCTTATCAATGCAAGTTGACATACCAAAGGTGACTAAAAGGCACCAATGTAAATTATATTGGATCTTTCGAATGTTAAAAGCCCATTTACACTTCCTAGCAAGTTCTTACCCTTCACAAAATTGCTGTTCATGCCTACAAAAGTGAACAGATTGGGCATGAGTGACGTCTTACTAGCTAGGAGGCCCAAGATTTTCTCCTGTTAATTATGTTACACTATCTTTATTTTTTCTTAACTAAATAATGATAGAGTTATATATATATATAAATGTGTATACACTGATTTAAAATGAAAAATTTGTTGTATAAAACCGTCATAGACCTATATAACTAATTTCATTAACCATTATCACTTTTCAATCAATTTGTATACATGTATTCATTCAAAATTGTTTGTGGCTCTATCATTATTATTTACAGTAATACCGTTGCAACATTTTTGGAAAGAAAAGAATGTTATTTTTTTCAAATGAACCTAGAAGTAATATAATAATAATAACAAATCTACAACAATTTTTATTTCACTTTTAAGGTTAATTTGGTAAAATTAACTTTTTTATTAATGTCTTCATAATTGTTGTAAGGGTATTGTTGTAAAAAATTAAAAAAGGAAATAGCAAGAGTGCAAGTATAATTAATAACAGGAACATCTAGGGACATTTTTTAAAATATAAAAACTAACTATGTATTTAACTCAAAATATAAGGATTGAACAAACATTTATCTGACCTTACTATATCTTAAGTTGACACATAATGGATGAGAATTTATATGGTCTTTATTCTCACCCATATATAAGGTCCGGCCCATTAAGAGTTATACATTTACTCAATAATCAATATGTTTGTGTAAGAAAGTAGAAGAATACCAGAATCCTCATTGCTCTCTCATGTTTCATTGCCTCTCATGTTTGTCTCTATACTAGTAGTGGTGGGGGTGGGAGTGTGTTGGGTTGGATAAGGCTTGTCAAAATCCAACCAACCCATTATTGAATGGGTTGAAATAAAATCAATCCAATCCAACTAAATAAATATGTTCAACCTAATCCAATTTAACTCTTAATTTATTATATTGTTTGTAAAAAATTAAAAAAGGAAATAGCAAGAGTGCAAGTATAATTAATAACAGGAACATCTAGGGACATTTTTTAAAATATAAAAACTAACTATGTATTTAACTCAAAATATAAGGATTGAACAAACATTTATCTGACCTTACTATATCTTAAGTTGACACATAATGGATGAGAATTTATATGGTCTTTATTCTCACCCATATATAAGGTCCGGCCCATTAAGAGTTATACATTTACTCAATAATCAATATGTTGGTGTAAGAAAGTAGAAGAATACCAGAATCCTCATTGCTCTCTCATGTTTCATTGCCTCTCATGTTTGTCTCTATACTAGTAGTGGTGGGGGTGGGAGTGTGTTGGGTTGGATAAGGCTTGTCAAAATCCAACCAACCCATTATTGAATGGGTTGAAATAAAATCAATCCAATCCAACTAAATAAATATGTTCAACCTAATCCAATTTAACTCTTAATTTATTATATTGGGTTGGGTCGAGTTGATTGGATTGAAGGTAAAATTAAAAATTAAAAACTAAAAACTAAAATAAAGAAAAATATATGAAACTTAAAATGAAACTTATTAAAATCAAATATAAATCTATTAAAATATGAAATTTTCATTTATCGTCTAGTGTTTGATAAAGAAAACTAAAGCCTACCATCTTAAAATTAAGAAACTTTTGACAGTAAACTTCTAGACATGCGTATTCCATGAAAATAAATAAACCAATTCAATATTACAAGTTAAAATTACAATTAAGAATGAATAAATGAAATAAATAAACTATTTTAATTGAGAATTGAGATTTAAGGGGGTGATTTTAGTTTTTGAATTATAATCTATGGGAGTAGATACGAGCATAAAATAGACTCTTTTATAAAAGAATGAAAAGAGGTTAAAATGCTATCCCCACATTTGGAGGGTAGCAGCCCTGACCACCCAGCTAAAATCTCTTTTAAAAAAGCAGTTCAAACCCCCATAAACGCATTGTTAGGGCAATTCCTTCGTTAATTATGTATAATTGAGTGAATGTAATCTTCTTCCTTACCAAGTATGAGACAAATAGATATCTCTCGAATATTTGTGAGGGTTAAAAATCTAGGCAGTGCTTCATTAGAATTGATGTGAACTAATTCCAACAATAGATTGATTTGTAAATATCAATTATAATCTTATGTAATATAAGTTGTAGGATGAGCAATAGTCTCATATAATTAAAAAAAAAGAGGTTAAAATGTAGGTTAGCCGATTAAGCTTTATGGTTTTACAATTAAGAATTAACATATTTTCATTATTATTATTTACATGGCTTGGGTTGGTTTAAACGAATTTATCATATCTAATCTAACTCAACCCAATTATTAATTGGGTTTATAAAAATTTGACCCAATTAGCCTATATTAACTCACCCAACTCATTATATTTAATTGAGTTGGATTGAGTTGAATGGAGTACATTAGATTGGATTTTATTTATCCACCCTAGCGCACGACAGATACGACTTTTATAAAGTAAGCAAGTGGAGACCACAGCAGAACCATAGATTCATTGAGAGTCTACATCGATCCGGTGACAATGTGGTCCAAAATGTTGTTCGAAGAACAGAAAGGTCGACCCTCAGTACGAATTGGATTTGGGAGAGTCAGCAGAAGTAGATAATTAAAGCTCTGCCCCAGTGGCTTCATTCATTCCTTTAATTGTTTAATTGACAAACAAATTAACACTCTCCATTCATTTCATGTCAACATTGGACACAAAATCTATTATCCTACTAAAACAAGCTTTACAATCACTCCAATCAGAAAAATAATGCCGAAAATCGAGCTACCAAAAAACAACAAAAAAAGGCAAATACTTATATACAATGGGTAACCAACTTCTTCCCATAAAATAATTACAGAGTATTGATATTTGAATCGAAGAATTCATTGCCGTAGTAACAAAATGACAATAAAATCATATGTTGTTATAATGTTAGGTAAAAAAATTAGTACTATTTTCAATTAATACTATAAAAGTGCAGTCAGAGTCTTCAAATCATAATCCAACATTTCGAAGTCTCCTGGTGATAAAATTTTCCCGAACACTTGCAATCCGAAGTACATTGTTCCCTTGTATACTTTGCTCATAAAATGATTTGACTCCTTCAACCGTATAAATAATGAAAATCATTTGGCTTACAAGAAGCAACTTTCTTCGCCTCGCACTCTTTGTTCCGGCCAAGCAGACCCTTTTCTGTAGGGCGGGCTACACGCTGATTGATCACACACTCCCAAATTACCACATCCCTCTGGCAGCTGACACGCTGTAATGTCCCAATCTGAATCTCTGTCAAAGAATGTGAATATCGTTTGCGTTGGACCCCAATCAGCACTTTCATCGCAAGGGTAGATCTTGAGATTTCAAGAGAGTACCCATCGGATAATCAAAACTCTGTCAAATAAAGTTTCCCTTTTGAGTCATGAAGCACCATGTTGACATTTGAAAGCAACTTAGAATACATGATAAAATTAAGAATTTTGAACCTACATAAAAGATGATAGGAATAATTAAAATTAGAATTAATTAGACTCATAATTTAGAGATTAATTTTGAAAGACTAAAAAATTGAAAGTAAGTACTTTTGATTTATGAGGACTGGGATGTAATTACATTCCATGCGCTGATACACATGCATTGCTCTGATCAACTATTTTATTACTGCCGTGACAAACAGATTAAATAAAGAAAGTACTTTTGATTCAAAACGCCCACAATAATAAAAAAAAAACGAAAAGAGTAAAGTGAATTTTTTTTTATTTTGTTTTAATATCTATTGTCTTTTGCCTTTATTTAATTTCATAATATTTTAACAGTGAATTAAATTATTTAGAATTAGACATTTACACAAGAGGTAACATGAAATCTTTTAAAATTAACTGAGACACTTTTATAATTTTATATTTTAATAGAAGCATTTTTTTAAATAATAAATAAATAAATTTTTTTTCTCGAAGATAATCATAAAAAAAATTTCAAAAACCAGCTGGATCCAGCTGGTCCTCTGCTGTATCCGTCCACTGGTGCAGCAAAGGAAAAGACAATTATATATGCATCTTTAATTTACTCGTGGCCGATTGCCTGTCTTTATCCAATGCAATGCAATTATAGATGTCGTTCAAAGCCGCCGAAAATGAAGGAAATAATTGGATTTGGAGGCCTTCGCTACTGCGGGAAATAGAAAACGTATAACGAGCTGCTTTCAATACTACTTTAGTTTTCTTTAATTTTGACGTTTTTTTTTTTGGTTGCATACATAAATCATTTTGAAAGAATGTTAAAAATGGCCTAATCACGCATCTTTCGCTGACAAGTTGTCATTAAATATGAGCATTGTGGCCTTCTGTTTAGTGGGGTGCGTGCGTCTTCATTTATTCTGTTTCAGGAGACATAATTACGCCATTTCGATTTTGGTCCAGTAGTGAATCATTATTCTTAAAGTAAAGTTAAGTAATTATGAAAATAATATTTTAAATTTTTATAAATTTAATTTTTTTAATTAAATAAATAATTATATAGAATTAATTTATAAGTCTTTGTCTTTTATAAAATATGAGTAGAGCATAAACATCTTAAGGGTTATATGTCTAGACATATATTTTATAAAATTAATATAATAATATAAGTACTAACTATATATATGAGGGGTCATATGTTTGGACATCTAGACATCTATTTTATTGAATTAATGCAATAATATGTAATGTCTGTTATAATAATAGTTGTAAATATTTGTGTAAAAAAAGAGCCATAATTGCAACCTAGTGAAGTGATGATTAAACATCTTAATTAATTGGGTTTATATTGGTGGCATATAAGATGCTTCAAGATGCATAATTATGATCTAATGATGATTAAGCATCTTAATTAATTGGTTCTTTTATTAGTGATTAGTTGATCAGTTCTTGTATTTATGTTGAAAAGATTATATTTTTAGACTTCGAATTTCCAGGGCGTCAAGGACACCACTCAAACATTTAACATTTCCTCAAGAAAACGTGATCTATTAGACCCATTTACTACTTTTGTTTGAAGAGTTGCACTATTCCTCTTAAAATTTCCTTTTAGAAATTTGTAAACCCGTACACGTTAAAAATACACAAACTTATTTTACATGTTGTGGGTTGGACATAAAATCTTAAGATATCTAACTCTAATAAATTAAGTAAAAGGACCAATCTTACCTATAAATTTAATTGAGTTCTTTTACTAACTAATATAAGTCACAATTCAACAATTTCCCTTCAAATGAAATTACCAAACCTCGGTTCCAGCTGTTAAGATGAACATGGACAAATAAGTATAAAGACAAATCCCTAGTAAGTTAGCCTATTTTGTTATGAAAATTTTCCATCAGGCACTTTAATGCTAAATAGATATTTGTATGATAAAATTTTTAATCTTTATTTTAGATTAATTGATATGTTTTTAATTATTAACACAGTTTGTTCGTAAGAATGTCTCAGGAGTATTTTATTATTAAATTGATATTTTAATCTTTTCATAATAAGAGAAGTGAGTAAAAAATTTATTAATGACTTGGTGCATTTAAAAACAGGAGATTTATTTTGAGTTTAGATCAATATGATGACAATATAGTTAAAAAAATTTATTGGAAGGAGACAAGTCTCCACCCCCGGTAAGAGTACATCAATCTTTCTTTTATTTATTTCATTGGCAAACAAGTTAACAACTTCATGTTAACCTTGAATTATTACTCCAAATCTCTTATTTTTAAAACAAGCAGTACAATCTTGATAATTATTACATGTTGGGAACCTTGATGAATCCAACGTGTGTAGAGTCGGGGAATTTAGTCAGAGTCTTCAAGTCATAAGCAATCCAACATCTCGATTTCTCCTGGTGATAAAAATATCCCAAGCACTTGCAATCCGAAGTGCATTTCTTGCCACAATCTTCAACTTTAATGGCCGTTCCAGTTGTGTACTTGCTCATATAATGATCAACCGCGTCGACTTTATAATAATGAAAGTCATTTGGCCTACAAGATGTCACTTTCTTTGCCTCACACTCCTGGCTCCACCCAAGCAAACCCTTTTCTGTGGGGCAGGCAACGCATTGGTTGTCGTCACACACCCCCAATTTGCCGCATCTCTCCGGCAGCTGGCACTCCGTTTCAAAAATCGAGTCTCTATCGAAGAGAGTGAATGTGATTTCTGTTGGCTGCGAATCAACCTTGTCGTAGTAAGTGTAGATCTTGAGGTTTCCATCTACTCCTAGCCGGAGGAACGATATAGTGGCGTTGTACTTTGGCCTTGCCAAAATAAGACCGCCCCCGGATGAAGAATCTAGAGTCAGTTGATAAGCGAAAGCTTCATCAGTGTCCGGGGCAGAATTGAACGTTACATTCTTTAAGCCACTAAACTGAACAGGGAAAGTGAAGTAAACAACAGGTCGGGGAGCGTTGCTGTTTTTGTAATAGAGTGACAATCTATTAGACTCCATTACAAAGCTGTAAGGGCCGTCGACGTTTTCTTTAATGGAAAGTCTGCTTACGAGCTTGGTGACCCCACCGACGCGAAGAGACTGGCCCACCAAGAGAGTATCAGTCGGATAATCAAAACTCTGCCAGATAAAGTTGCTCTTTGAGTCACGAAGCACCATGTTGCCATTTGGAAGCAACTGGAACCCTACAACACCTTTGTTGGCTGTGTTGGACTGCCAGACGACAGTGCCGTCCGCCTCGGCCAAGACAAGGTTTCCGTCGGTTCCCAAAGAAAAGGTGGCGTTTTCGCGAACCGGTTTGCCCCGGTTTGCTTCCCAGACCCAGCGGTAATTTGGTTCGTTCCGCTGCACGCCCAAGCGGAGAGCAAGGGTGTAAGCATTTGGTGTTGTGTTGTAAAAGCCAACCTGGAATGGGGAATTGAAGATGCTTTTCATTCTGTAATTTGCTTCGTATTCATTAATGAATGGACCAAATTCTCCTTCATTCACAAACTTAAATGTTTCGTTGACAGGAACTTGGGCACTAGCAATGGAGAAAATGAGTGAGAAGTAGAACAAGAGGGAGAATATTGCTGAAGAAGATGACATTTTGTTTGCTTAATTGAAGATGATTATCGTGCTGAGGCACGTCGTTATTTATAACGGCTAAAGGGAGACAAGTTGCATGCTAAACTATTAATTTACTCGTTCACGATCGATGGTTTGACTGCTTCTCTTTGCTTTGGGTAAAGATTGAAATAAGACGTGAGGGGACAAACAGGCTTTTTAGGTCTGTCTTATCGAAATAAATGGACAATATTAAATTTAGAATTTTGATATTAATAATTAAATCAATTTTATTATTTTATTTATGATTAAATCAATTTTTTTACTAAATCTAAAAGACCATGAGAGATTAAAAGCAAAAAAAAAACAAAAACAAAAACTGAAGGAAGACCTTGATCCAAAAAAGAATTATATTATATCATATTTCAACCATTTATGCTGGACGCCGAATGTTGATATTACGATTCAAAGTTTCCAGAAGAATAATTTTCTGGTTCAACCCAAGTTTTTTTTAGAAAAAATGACAAACACATCCCTAACGTTTAGACAAAGGGATATAAAATTTTCTAACATTTTAAAAAAGATATTTACACCCCAATTCACTAACGAAAACAATAATTTTTAACATAAATTACCGTTATATCCTTCTAACATATAAAAAAAATGTACAAGTTTAATTTGTGGTATTAATACTATAAAATTTTATTTAAATTTTAAAATTGTATATTTAATAATTCTCCACATATTATCATTTAAACTTGTATATTTATAACTAATTTTTTATGTTATTTATTATGGTATTAATTAAAATACAAGTTAACATTAATAACCAATTTTATATATTTTTATTCTTGAGTAATGAATTAAATTTATTTGGCTTGAAGAGGGAATTTGATAAAAAAATTAAATAGAGAAATTGGACAATGAGGGTGTATTTATAATTTTATTAATAATATATGGATAAATTGGATAATTAATATTTTTTTTATATGCTATAAGAGTATAACGATAATTTCTATTAAAAGTTACTGTTTTCGTTAGTGAATTGAGATGTAAAATTTTTTTTGAAACGTTAGAAGAGTTTTTGTTCCTTTATCTAAACGTTGGGGTGTGTTTGTTCTATTTTCTTTTTTTTTTATTACTTCATGCACATGCGGATTAGGTGATAGTGTTGAACTAATGAATAAAAATAATGAAAGGAAGAAAGAGAATATACATCAATCCAAATTATCATTAGGGAGAATAATTAATTTGTTGGGACAGAATGAATAGTTTGTACCTATGTTAAGGAAATAATCTGCATGATTTCTATAAACTTCCAAGACTACGATTCTGAAATTACCAAAATTATGTGTCCATAATTATTGTATTTATTATTTGTATTATTTTCTTTGAATAATCCTAACTTCTTGTATAATACGTCGTTTGGGGTTGTAAATATATGTCAACAGAGTAACCATATGCAGAATATATAGCAAACTCGAAGTCTTATGTAGTTATGAGCTAATCATAAGCTGTGAACATAGTATTAATTAGATGATTAGATGATTAAATCCTCTCTCAACGATATTTTATTTCTTCCATTAAAAATTCATTCGTACATCAACGATTCATCTAGCTACCTTTCATGTGGTGGCAGGGACTAATTACTTCATTAGGAACACAATCATGGAAGCTCTTTCGTTACGGGGCCACGTACATATTTCATCAACCATCATTTCCCATTGTCTGTATTATTCCTTGCATTTATAGATATTAGATCGTTCAAAGCCGCCGACAATGAATGAACTCATTGGAGGCTAGAAGCGGTAAGATGGATCACAACAAGGTTGCATAATACGGATACAATCTGATTTATTTTTTAATATGTATCGATAAATATTGACATAATTAATAACTAAATTGATATGATACGACATAATAAATGATTTTGTCATATTTAAGTAGAATAATCTCAACATAATGATAAATTTATTGCACAAAAATCAAATAAATATATGACAATATTATTAAAAAATTAATACATGTATACTAACACTAAGTTAATTACTTATGTCATATCTACTTTCTGCTATAATCTTATTCATGTCATATTTATGTTATGTTAACTTATATATAATCTATTTTAATAATAATATTGACGTATTTATTATTTTAAAATTATTTTTAATTTTTTAATAAATATGTTAAATTGATCAACACGATTAACAAGATTAATAAACCGACCGTAACTGTGTTTTGATGTTTCAACATAATTTATAAATGGGTGATACTGTGTTTGTTTAAATTTAATATGACACGAATAAGATAAAATACAAACACCATACAATTACACGAATTGATTAATTATCATGACACCTCCAAGCCTTAGCTTTGTCGAAAGTTCGGTAACTAATTAAATAAAATTGCCTAAAAACCCCTTGATCAAATCCCTGACTTAGAGCTGCCTTCACTTACAGGATATAGACAACATAAGAGAGCCGTGTTCAATACTTTTCTTTGTTGATGACCATGTTCTGCATTCATATATTATTTTGTATGAATGTTAAAAATGGTCTGATCAAACATCATTTCCTATCAAATTGGCACAAAATATGAACATTGTGCCCTTTTTTGTTCTGTGGCAAGCCTCATTATTAAGTAATGATAGAGAATCAACTTCTAACACCACCTCAACACCAAATAAGTGCAGATAAAAGTTGAAATGCTTTAATGAATATTTTTAAAATTTTGAATTAATCATAAAATTACACAAAAATTTTACTTTAGTGATTTTAAGATCGGGTTTATTGGTTGGGTCAACTCAATAAAATATGAATATTATTCTGCCTTTCTCATTATTGGGGCACCTACACCACCTTAATTTCTGCTAAATTAATGTTTCCTAATATTTAAGCTCGATATTCATTGGGGGGGGGGGGGGGGGGGGGGGGGGGGGGGGGGGGGGGGGGGGGGGGGGGGGGGGGGGGGGGGGGGGGGGGGGGGGGGGGGGGGGGGGGGGGGGGGGGGGGGGGGGGGGGGGGGGGGGGGGGGGGGGGGGGGGGGGGGGGGGGGGGGGGGGGGGGGGGGGGGGGGGGGGGGGGGGGGGGGGGGGGGGGGGGGGGGGGGGGGGGGGGGGGGGGGGGGGGGGGGGGGGGGGGGGGGGGGGGGGGGGGGGGGGGGGGGGGGGGGGGGGGGGGGGGGGGGGGGGGGGGGGGGGGGGGGGGGGGGGGGGGGGGGGGGGGGGGGGGGGGGGGGGGGGGGGGGGGGGGGGGGGGGGGGGGGGGGGGGGGGGGGGGGGGGGGGGGGGGGGGGGGGGGGGGGGGGGGGGGGGGGGGGGGGGGGGGGGGGGGGGGGGGGGGGGGGGGGGGGGGGGGGGGGGGGGGGGGGGGGGGGGGGGGGGGGGGGGGGGGGGGGGGGGGGGGGGGGGGGGGGGGGGGGGGGGGGGGGGGGGGGGGGGGGGGGGGGGGGGGGGGGGGGGGGGGGGGGGGGGGGGGGGGGGGGGGGGGGGGGGGGGGGGGGGAGGGGGGGGGGGGGGGGGGGGGGGGGGGGGGGGGGGGGGGGGGGGGGGGGGGGGGGCATTTTGTCGAACAAATAACTTTAATACTTATAAAGATAATTTTTACCTTAATAAAATAAAAAATAAGTTAAAAAATTAACAAAACACATGTATTTATTTTATAATGTATTAAAATTTATGTTTTTTTAATCTTTTATTTTATTTCTTACCTTAATAAGATTAAAAAAAAATTTCTTGCTGCAAAATTATTCTTACTTTGCAAATTATTGTTATTTCTTTTTTCTGTCTTTTGGTCTGTATCTTATCCATTGCAATTCTTTTTTCTGTCTTTTGGTCTGTATCTTATCCATTGCAATTTATCTTGATATCGTTCAAAGCCGCCGACGATGTGTGAAGTTATTAGAGGCCGGTCAGCATATATTGGATCCAGAACAAATTAAAGCAGTCTACTGTGGCATTCATTAAGAAACACATGCAATTTGTCGGTCCCCACGTTCTAAGAAAAATTACTTAAAGTAACTACTTGGTTTCTTCCCATAAATCATTAAAATATATTTTTTTTTCTTTACTTTTATCTTGTCGCTGGTGTGAAGATTATTTGACATAGCTAAGAATAAATCTTAAATTAGACATATAACGATTACACTAGCCATTTCATTGTGTAAATTTCAATGATATGGGTTCTCTTATTTGTCGACGTGGTCAACCTTGTTGGATTTAATAGATTTTGTTACCAAAGGTACTTTGGTTTTATTTTAATTTAAATTTGGGGAACAGTAAAATATGTGGATTTAATTAAATTGGACAGGACAAAATTTAACCATTTTATGTTTGACTTTTGTACTTTACAGATATGCATGGCCAGCTTTACTAGAAATTAATTGTTGCAGCTTTTGTAGATCGTTCAAAGCCGCCGAAAATGAATGAAACTTTTGGAGGCTATCGTCCGGATTTCCTTTGCTTGCGGGAAATCCAGATGAGCTGCATCAGTATATCGGGTTTGGTGTTATTTTGGTGCAGTTTTAGTATCGAATGATATTGAATTGTCGTAATTTTTTTTATAGAATGTATTGTAATTTTTAAATTATAATTATTATGAAAAAATTATAATTATAAAATAAAAATTAATAATATATAATTAATATAAATTTTAAATAATAATTTTAATAAAATTATTAAAAATATAATAAATTTTTTATCAACAAATAAAAAATTATATCAATAAAATTTTTAAAATATAATAATTAATATTTATTAAATATTTTAATATTATAATTTTTAAATTATAACTGTCTAATATTAATTTTAAATACATCACTTAAATATAATTACCGGACCAAATTTAATAGGTGGTCCGCCCATCAACTTATACTCTATTTATTTTCTTCTCAACAGAAACTCTCCAAACCTTGAAAATCCTCCACCAAGAAAGCCCACGGACACATGGTCGTTCATGCTAAATGCAATTCGAGAAGCACAAATGCCTACCGCGTGCTTTTTAGACGACCCGACCTTTGCAACAAATGGCTGCCACTTTAATAATAAGTTTGATTCTTAAATAATAATTTTAACAACAATAATAAATGTACTATAAATTTTTCATCGCATAAGTATGAAATTTAACTCAACTTAACTTCATAATAGGTAGTGTTTATAAAAAATTTTAAAAATTATAATTATCAAATCTCAACATCAAACATGACTTAAACTGAGATATTTTGAGTGTTAAAAATAGTATTTGAGTGTTATAGAGTATTATTTTTTTGGAAAATTATCAGCCATATATCTTTAAATGACACCCGTATCAAACGTGTGTGAACACTTTTTAAGTGTATCACTCGTATACCTTAAGTTGACAAAATACTTTTACCGTCCACCAATCCGTTAACTTCCGTTAGAAAGTTAACAGAATTGTGACAAATTGACTATTTTGCCCTTGAAACTCAAAATGAGGTAAGAAGATAAATTTACCCCAAAAATTAACGTAATTTTCAGCACACAATTTTTATTTTTATTTTTTTTATTAACAATACATTTTTTTGATTAAAAAATAAATTATTAATGGTACATATTATTAATAATTATCTATAAAAAAATATCCATATTATACCATAAAAAATTATTAACAACATATTATTTACAATTATACATATTATACTATAAAAATTTCCAGTTGGAGATTGGAGGAGTAGATCTTCAAAAATTTAGGTTAAATTTTGGAGGAGTAGATTCGGTTGTAAAATATTTTTTTTAACAATTATCCGATAAATAGGATGACATGTTATTTTTATCAATATATATCATATGACATGTCATTGTTTACTAGGTAAATGGGATGACATGCCATTTTTACTAGGCAAACGGGATGACATGTCTTTTTTTTAATCAAAGTTTAGTCAATCTTAAAAGACTAAATTACCCTTACCTTATGATGTCAGTGCTTGCAAACGGAAGTTAACAGATTGGTGGACGGTAGAAGTGTTTTGTCAACTTAAGGTATACGAGTGATACACTTGAAAAATATTCACGCACATTTGATACGGATGTCATTTAAAGGTATATGGCTGATAATTTCCTTATTCTTTTTTTTTATGACATGTGAATATATTTTTGTGATTGAAAAATATGTACAAATGATGATAAGGAGCGAATGAAAAGTAACAATGCTCTTGGCCTCGAGTGCCTAAAGGTTTTTCTAATTTAATTTGTCAAGATGCATATTTTGCGCATATAAATGTAAATAAATATGAAACAACGTTAAAGATCACCACATTACTTGTCATTTTCTTGAAAATTGACATAAAATTTGAATTGTCGACTTTTGTTTAAAGGGATATGCATTATCCCTTATTAGCATACCTCAAATAATAATATTACATATCTTAAATATTAATCGCAAAACGCATCCCAAGTAAAATTAATGTTGCATCCCATTTGTAAATTTATTCAAAATTGTGATAGAACCCTCGAAAATAATTTATTTACTCCTTTACCGTCAAACGCCTTTTACAATTAAAAGTCTTTTCAATATATGTTTTTTCGCTTGGCTGTAAATTAAACAAACATGAGAGAGGAAGTTTAGGAAAAATAAAACTTTCGGTTTCTTCTCAATCATGGCAGGTTTGTAATTTTGTAATTTTTACTAAACTATTTTACTATCACTCGACAATCTGCACTTCTCCACCAAAAAAAAAAAAATGCAACAAGCTATTGTAAAATTAAATTTTTAAACGTGTTGCCTGTATTCATTGATTCCTTTTTGTTTATTTTTAATTATTTAGTAGGTATTTCATCTACATTATTTTAATCTGGTGTTAGCGTCCAACCAATATTGTTGCGTGACATTAATTTGTATACATAATTTATGGTTATAACAGTATTGTTTAAAGATTTTGTTGCCTAGACAATGTTTATCCTGTTAGACGAACAAAGATATTTCAACTTCCGATCAAATAGAAATATGACTTAATAATCAAGTTATTAAGCCAATTAGCGAAATGATTTTTTTATTATAAGGTTGAAGGGGTTAATCATTAATTATTATATGAGCAAGTATAGCTACGAGGGGAACAACAACTAAAGTTGAAGATTGTGGCAAGAAATGCACTTCGGATTGCAAGTGTTCGGGGTATTTTTAGCAACGCGAGTCATTGAAATGTTGGATTAATGCTTATGACTAATTTGAAAACTCAAACTAATTCCCCAACACTACACATGTTATATTCATAAAGGTTGCCAGCATGTAGTGTTAGAGTGCAATTTATGCACTAGTTTTGCATTGTTTACTTCCCTTAATATCGATGTTTTGCACTTAATAATAATATTTTACTTGTGTTTTACTTTTGTAGGTGCAATTCTATTGATTGGTAATAAAATTGAGCTAAAAGATGATGTTTAAGGAGGATTGTTCTCTTGGAGAAATTATGAGCGTCAGAAGAACTTTGTTGATAAGGCGTGGGCGCGTGCTGTCAACTGCGGACCTGCAGTTTTTAGTTTAACGTGTTTTGTATTTTTGGTTATTTTTGTAATTACGAATTTAATATTTCAGATATTAGTATTTTATTTTAAATAGAATTCTAAAAGAGAAGAGAGAGAGAGTATTTAAGGGAGGAATCTATTGTGAAAAAAGGGGATTTTTTGGATTGGAGAAAAAGAAAGAAACCCTAGATCTAATTTTTCTCTTCTCTCTATGAGGAACTAAACCCATTTTTCTGGTTGAAGGTTAATGAAGCTTTGATTCATCACTACTGTGAGATCTTTCTTGTGCTTTAATTGTTTTATTACTTTTTGGGTATTTGTTTATTCTCTGAATTATTTTCATGATTATGTTTGTTAATTAGGTAATTGGCCACTATTTAATTATCAACTTAATCTATTGTCAATTAAAGGATTCATCGTATGAAGAATTTAATGTTTGTGACAAATAACATAGCAGAGAGTTGTGTTGTGAGAATAAACAATCTAATTTAAATGAATCATCATATGTGTTGATTAGGATTTGGGTCTCTCTGGTTTTTCAGGCTGTCAATTGATTAAATCCTATGATCGTATCTAGGGTTGTCTATTGATTAGGGAAATAACCAACGGTCGTACCTTGGTTATCGACTAGTTAAGGAGAGATTGGCTATTAGAGGGTCTCAGTAGCTATAACCGGTCTATTCATGAGTAATAATAATCTATATTTGAATCAATGATCAGTAGTCGAATCAAGCTGAGTTAATTCCTTCAACCAGAGCTTTCTCCAATTTGAATTACAACTTTAATTTGCATTCTTGTTATTTTAATTTGATTTTTATTATTGTCAACAAAACCCCCATTTTATGTTTTACGTTTTAAAAGGATTTAAATAATTACCGATCTCTGTGGACACGACCCTGCTCAATCACTATACACAATTTATTTAGAGTAGGAATTTATTTTTGTTGGCTTCGACACCCATCAAATTTTGGCGCCGTTGCCGGGGATTGGTGTCATTTATTTAATCCTTTTTACGTTTTACTTGGTGTATGGTTCGTTCTTCTCGTACAGGTACACTTTCGTTTGATCCTGAAATTGAGAAGACAGCTCGCCAGCTGAGACAGCAGACGAAGCGAGCTAAGCAACGATCCTCGTCGCCTTTGCTTTCTGAAACAGATACGGTGCCTGATTTAGTTGAATCATCTAGCGATTCAGAAGAACAAGTGATGGATAGAGCTGCACCTGTAGAAAGAACTCTTAGAGAGTTAGCTGAACCAGACTTGAATCAACAACCACTCTGTATTCAATATGTAGACTTGGAGGTAAATTTTGAATTAAAGTCTGGTCTTATTCATTTATTACCCAAGTTTCATGGTTTTGCAGGTGAAGATCCTCATAAACATCTTAAGGAGTTTCATGTTGTGTGTTCAAGTATGAGACCACAAGGCGTGACTGAAGAGCAGATTAAGCTGCGTGCTTTTCCGTTCTCTGTAGATGGGCTAGCTAAAGACTGGTTGTATTACTTGCCTCCTGGATCGATTACAACGTGGAATGATTTGAAGAAGCAGTTCCTCGAGAAGTACTTTCCTGCTTCAAGAGCTGCCAACATCAGAAAAGACATTTGTGGGATTAGACAACTTCCTGGGGAGACTTTGTATGAGTATTGGGAGCGATTCAAACAATTGTGTGCCAGCTGTCCTCAGCATCAGATTTCTGATCAACTTCTTATTCAATATTTTTACGAAGGACTATCATTGATGGATAGAAGTATGATAGATGCTGCTAGTGGAGGCGTGTTAGTGAACAAGACTCCTACTCAAGCAAGGGAGTTGATATCAAATATGGCTGCCAACGCACAACAATTTGGCAGCAGGCAAGATCTCACTTCAAGGAAGGTGAATGAGGTAAATATTTCTTCTGTTGAACAACGTTTAGATAAACTCACTTCTCTTGTGGAAAAGTTTGTTGTAGGTAATGTGCAACAGGTGAAGACTTGTGGTATTTGTTACAATATGGGTCATTCAACTGATATGTGTCCTACACTTCAAGAAGAACCCGTTGAACAAGCCAATGCAGTTGGAGGATTTCCAGGCATGCCTCAGAGGAGGTATGATCCTTATGCACAAACATACAATCCGGGATGGAAGGATCATCCCAACTTCAGCTATGGAGTTAGGCCGTCAGGATTCCCACAACAGTATCCACCAAGACAACCAGCACCTCCACAGTCAACCTCCAAGTCAGGTATATCTCTTGAAGAAATTGTTAAATCACTTGCGACTAACACTCAACAATTTCAGCAGGCAACTACAGCAAGCATTCAGAACTTGGAGAACCAAATGAGTCAATTGGCGACTACAGTGAGCCGTCTGGAGTCTCAAGTATTAGGGAGATTGCCTTCACAATCTGAGGTGAATCCAAAGCAAAACGTTAGTGCTGTCATCCTTAGAAGTGGGAAGGAGTTGCAAGAGCCTAGTAAGAAAGTGACAGAGCATGTAGAAGATGAGCTTGAGAAGAATGAATTGATGCCTCAATCTCAAGATGCACAACCCACCAGAGCGAAACCCCTACCTATTGTGATACCTCCTCCTTTTCCAAGCCGGTTTGCAAAATCCAAGAAGGAGGAACAAGAGAAAGACATCCTTGAGACATTTCGCAAGGTTGAGGTAAATATTCCTTTATTAGATGCTATAAAACAAATACCTCGATATGCTAAAGTCCTTAAGGAACTATGCACCTCTAAGAGAAAATTAAGAGGAGATGAAAAAGTTCATATGGGGGAGAATGTTTCAGCAGTTCTCCAAAAGAAACTACCTCCTAAGTGCAAGGATCCAGGTATGTTTACTATCCCTTGCAAAATTGGTAATGTCAAAGTTGAAAAGGCTATGTTAGATCTAGGAGCTTCTATTAATGTCATGCCTCGTTCCATTTATTCATCTTTGAATGTTGGTCCATTAAAAGAAACTGGCGTGATAATTCAACTAGCTGATAGGTCTAATGCATATCCTGATGGGGTATTAGAAGATGTCTTAGTACAAGTTAATGAGTTGGTTTTTCCTGCTGATTTTTATGTACTTGATATGGAAGATGATAACTCCTCTAATTCTGTCCCAATTTTGCTAGGAAGACCTTTTCTTAAGACTGCTAGGACTAAAATGGATGTACATAAAGGGACTCTCACTATGGAGTTTGATGGAGAGGTTATAGAATTCAATATGAATGATGCCATGAAATATCCTAGTGAGGAACATTCGGTATTTTCTGTGGATGTTATTAACCCTATAGTGCAGGAAGTTTTTTACAAGGAAAAGACGAAGACATTTCATGATAGAATGATTTTGAGAAATGAGTTCTCTGTTGGTCAAAAAGTTCTTCTTTTTCATTCTAAGCTTAAACTTTTTCCAGGTAAATTACGTTCTTGCTGGGTTGGACCTTTTATTGTTACTAATGTTTTTCCTCATGGTGCAGTTGAGATTCGGAGTCCGACCTCTGACAAAGTTTTTAAGGTTAATGGTCATCGCTTAAAACCTTTTTATGAAGGTTTTTCGATGAATATTGTGGAGGATGTGGCTCTCGAGAGTCCCAATTATGGAGATTGATGCATAAATGTGTCTAGCCAAAGACATAAAACAAAGGCGCTTTTTGGGAGACAACCCAAATGATTTATTTATTTTGGTTTTTTTCATATCTTCTTTTAATTTTGATTCAGATTTTTTTTAAAAAAATAATGTGTTTGCTTATGTTGGTCAGAAGAAAATTTTTAATAAGGCGTGCCCGCGTCTTAACTAATAAGTACTTCTGTGATTTTTAAAGTAAAAAGGTTTTAAGGCGTGCCCATGTGCTTGTTAGAAAAGTACTTCTAAAACTTTTAGTGTCTCAAGTGATTCATTAAAAAAAAAAATTTATTTTATTTTATTATTTTTTTCAATTTATTTATTTTAAAAAAAATAAAAAAATGAGATTTTCTTTTTTTTTCTTTTATATATTTATTTATTAAAAAAAGTTTTTCAAAAATCACTGTTAAAAAAAAAATTTTCACTGTTCACAAAATCCCTAATTTTCTAGAACTTGTTTGCTTCTCCAGCCGCTTGCAGCACACCAGCGTCAACAGCGCGCGCACTAGCAATCCCCTAGCGCGTAGCAACAGCCGCAGCACGTAGATCCAGCGTCACCAGTTCGCAGCATCAGTCCCACCAGCGCGCAACAGCAGCAATCGTGAGCAACCAGCAGCAAGCTCCAGCATCCCAAGCCCGCACGCGCAACACAACCAGCACCAACCCACGCAGCACAACCATCCGCGCGCAACTGAACCAACAGCCGTGTACCCGCAAGCTCCAGTCGAGCAGCAATAGTTCGCAACCAGCCTACGACCTGCATTCCAGCAGCGTGAATCGAAATCCGTGACAAGATGGAGCAAAATTTGGCCGCATACTTCAAGAGTGTGGGATTTACCCCACCATTTCCGCTAAGCCCATAGACGTTATGTGGATCAAAGCTCACAATTCAGGGAAGTTTCTTTTTGCCCTTAATCTTTTATCCTTACGCTTTAATTTTTATGTGAGTTTTGATTATCTTACATTGGGGACAATGTAAATTCTTGGTGTGGGGGAGGGATTTTTGCATTATTGATGTCTGGAATTATTGTTTTCACTCTACTCATCTATTTTCACTCTACTCATCCGTAAATGATTTTGGAGTTAGTATGCTTCATATATTATTATTTTTCTTTTCTTTTCTTTCTCACTACTTTTTTCCCATCTATCTCAAACTATTCATATCTATTTTTATTTTACCATACTCTTTCATCACTCACATTTTATC
>MKYO02012454.1:118579-203195 GCA_002013955.2 Citrus medica | reverse complement strand
GAATCAAGCTGAGTTAATTCCTTCAACCAGAGCTTTCTCCAATTTGAATTACAACTTTAATTTGCATTCTTGTTATTTTAATTTGATTTTTATTATTGTCTACAATTCCCCCATTTTACGTTTTACGTTTCAAAAGGATTTAAATAATTACCGATCTCTGTGGACACGACCCTGCTCAATCACTATACACAATTTATTTAGAGTAGGAATTTATTTTTGTTGGCTTCGACACCCATCATGTAGTTTTATCAATTATGGGAAGCGGGTAATCAACTTGAAGCTCAAGTGATGTGCATGGTGAAGGTTATTTTATCGTCCCGTTCCTTTTATTATGTATGGCCCGCGCCACACACCACCACACCACCACCCCCAACCCACCGCCCCCCCTCCCGGCCTTTTTCTTCTCGAGGAAGATTGAAATGTTTTTAGACTGCTAATACTAATTGAATGAAAGAAGATTTTGTTAATGACGAGTTGTTTGAAATAGGTAAAATTTCAATTCTCTTAGGAGTCGATATTTTTAACACCCGGAAAAAAATATCCTTATAACACTCTTGTTACAATAAAAAGTAGTGATATTTGATCATCTTATTATATCTCACCAGCCCCTATTTTTTAGTTAATTCCATTAAAAATTTTCAACTAATCTTTATATCTCAACATACTCCACCAGATCCTAATTTCCGCTTATTATAATTTTTTTTCAAGCACTCACCACATAAAACTTATAAAATCTATTTTAAAAAGAAAAAAAAACTATCATAATTAATATAATCTCTTGCTTTCTTTCTAAAAGTTTTATCCGTTATTGTTATAACCATAAAAAAAGATTTGATACTCCTTCATCATCCTCTGTTGAGTACTATAATTAATTTCTTTTATGATTTCAAAAGTAGAGCATACAATATTTGAAAAGAGATAATAATGTTAAAAAAGTTTAAAAAATAAGAAAAATTAGGGTTTAAGAAATTAATTAGCTAAATTAAAATAATAATAGAAATTATCATGTAGATGTACTTAAATGCTATTTACCATTTTAAGTCATTTCATATAGGATATACTATGTATTAGCATAAAAATGATTAGTGGGAGCATGTGAGATATAATTAAGGGTCAAATATCACAACTCTTAAGTACATTTTATTCAAAATAAAAAAGGATTTAATTTACTTTTAGTTGCTTGAATAATTTCAATTGCAGAGTGAGTTTTATAAAGAATTTAAAAGGGTGTCAAAAATAAGGAGGCAATGTGTCGGGTCAGGCTCGAGTTTGGCCACAGAAAAAAAGGCTTGACAAGAAAAAAAAACCCTATCATTTAAATTTTGGGTCAGGTCTATTTCGGGTCATAGTCGGATCGGGGTTTTGTCCAAGTTCGAATTTCATAATTTTTAAGATTTTTTTTAATATTTAACTAATTTAAAATAAAAAATGGAGATAACCTCCCTTAACATAAAAATTACTTAAGGTCTCAATTAGATAGTATATAAATAATAAAATAAACATAATCTAAAATCATATCTTATAAAGTTATACAAATAAAATTATTTTTTTAATTTTAAATTTTGGATTAAGTCAGGTTGGGCCTGAACCCTGACTCGAATTTTAATTGGGCCCTTATATTTAGGCTTGAGCTTGACTCAAAATCCTTAAATTCAAGTGAAAACTCGGGTTGGGTCAATCGGGCCAATATTTGGGCCGGTCTTTTTGCCATGCATGGTCAAAAAGTTTATTGATTTCTTAGTTAATTAAGTTAAGCTCAACACTTGCCAGGCCTAAAACGCCCAAGAGATTAGGGTTGGCAAAATAAGGGTTTGGGCTGAGCTTTTTCAAGCTCAGCCCCCAAGTTATTGAGAATAGATCCAAACCCTTTAAAAACCCATCTAAAATTAGATGGGCTGAGCTTGAGCCTTTGATAATTTTAAAATAAATTTTGAATAAAGTAAAAAGACATTTAAATTAAAGATAATTATTCAATACATAATAGAATAATAGTTTAATAAACGAAATATTAGTAACATAACATAATAAATCACAAATACTAATAAAAAATATTAATATAATATTTTAATTTTTTAATTTGATATATTTTTATTTATAAATTAAAAAACCCAGGCCAAGACCGAGCTTTTTTCCTAGGCCTTTATTCAGGCCCAATTTATGCGGGTTTCATATTTTTCAGTATATATCCATAGCCAATTCATGTGGGCCAGGCCAGCCCAAACTTTTTTGTCAATCCTACAAGAGACCAGAAAAAGCCACATACGTAACAATGACTAGAACCTAACATTTATATCAAAGCCTAAAACCTACTTCCATGAACCCTTGAATCAAGAGAGAAAAAAAATTAAGGTTTTGATAGTGCTACATCCTATAATTTTTATATATGGTATTTATTAATTGGTTAATAGAATAACACAATTAATTTACTTATAAATTATCAAAAATATTTAACACCCAAAAAATGATACATCATATAGCACATCATTTGGGATATAATTTAGAATAAACTTTTGGGATAACTATTATTACACAAATAGCTAAAACTCATCATTGTAAGAAAAGTATATATGTTGAGTGGCATAATTTTTAAATAAAGAAAAACACACTAACTTTCTAATTTTAATACAAAAGAAAATAAGTTTTTCTAAGGGTAAATGTATATTTAGTCCCTAGAGTTTTAGTTAATTATCAGGTTAGTTCTTGTACTTTCAAAAATTACTAAAGAGTTTGTCTTCAACATAGCATTTTATGGTATTACATTACTTTTCACATTAATTTGTTACCAAGAATGTGTTTGGCAAAGTTTAGAAACTCATTGTGAAACCTCAGGATGCGTTAAATTTTTCCTCAATTGAGGCAAATGTATTTTAATTATGTTTTAATTTTGTTATATAAATAAAATATAAAAAATATATTATAATATTATTTTATTTGAGAATATTAGATTTTACTATATTATTATATAATATTATATATTAATATTAATATAAAATAATTATTTAATAACAAATTTAAATAATATTAATTTAATATTAATGAAAAATTAATACAGTATAATGTAATACCAAGCATTATACAATATTATTATAATATAATGTTAATACAATACATTATAATATAATACATCTACTGTTAGAGTGCAATTTATGCACTAGTTTTGCATTGTTTACTTCCCTTAATATCGATGTTTTGCACTTAATAATAGTGATTTACTTGTGTTTTACTTTTATAGGTGCAATTCTATTGATTGGTGATAAAATTGAGCTACAAGATGATGTTTAAGGATGATTGTTCTCTTGGAGAAATTATGAGCGTCAGAAGAACTTTGTTGATAAGGCGTGGGCGCGTGCTGTCAACTACGGATCTGCAGTTTTTAGTTTAACGTGTTTTGTATTTTTAGTTATTTTTTGTAATTAAGAATTTAATATTTTAGATATTAGTATTTTATTTTAAATAGAACTCTAAAGGAGAAGAGAGAGAGAGTATTTAAGGGAGGAATCTATTGTGAAAAAGAGAGATTTTAGAAAAGAAAGAAACCCTAGATCTAAATTTTTCTCTTCTCTCTATGAAGAACTAAACTTATTATTCTGGATGAAGGTTAATGAAGCTTTGATTCATTACTACTGTGAGATCTTTCTTATGCTTTAATTTTTTTATTGCTTTTTGGGTATTTGTTTATTCTCTGAGTTATTTTCATGATTATGTTTGTTAATTAGGTAATTGACCACTATTTAATTATCAACTTAATCTATTGTCAATTAGAGGATTCATCGTATGAAGAATTTAATATTTGTGACAAATAACATAGTAGTAAGTTGTGTTATGGGAATAAACAATCTAATTTAAATGAACCATCGTATGCGTTTGTTGATTATGATTTGGGTGTCTCTGGTTTTTCAGGCTGTCAATTGATTAAATCATATGATCATATCTAGGGTTGTCTATTGATTAGGGAAATAACCAATGGTCGTACCTTGGTTATCGACTAGTTAAGGAGAGATTGACTATTAGAGGGTCTCAGTAGCTATAACCGGTCTATTCATAAGTAGTAATAATTTATATTTGAATCAATGATCAGTAGTCGAATCAAGCTGAATTAATTCCTTCAACCAGAGCTTTCCCCAATTTGAATTACAATTTTAATTTGCGTTCTTGTTATTTTAATTTGATTTTTATTATTGTCAACAATTCCCCTATTTTGCATTTTATATTTTAAAAGGATTTAAATAATTACCGATCTCTGTGGACACGACCCTACTCAATCACTATACATAATTTATTTAAAGTAGGCATTTATTTTTGCTGGAGTCGACAACCATCAAATTTTGGCGCCGTTGCCGGGGATTGGTGTCATTTATTTAATCCTTTTTACGTTTTTACTTGGTGTATGGTTCGTTCTTCTCGTATAGGTACACTTTCGTTTGATCTTGAAATTGAAAAGACAGCTCGCCAGCTGAGACAGCAGACGAAGCGAGCTAAGCAATGATCCTCGTCGCCTTTGCTTTCTAAAACAGATATGGTGCCTGATTTAGTTGAACCATCTTGCGATTCAAAAGAACAAGTGATGGATAGAGCTGCACCTGTAGAAAGAACTCTTAGAGAGTTAGCTGAACCAGACTTGAATCAGCAACCACTCTGCATTCAATATGTAGACTTGGAGGTAAATTTTGAATTAAAGTCTGGACTTATTCATTTATTACCCAAGTTTCATGGTTTTGCAGGTGAAGATCCTCATAAACATCTCAAGGAGTTTCATGTTGTATGTTCAAGTATGAGACCACAAGGCGTGACTGAAGAGCAGATTAAACTGAGTGCTTTTCCTTTCACTTTAGATGGACTAGCTAAAGACTGGTTGTACTACTTGCCTCATGGATCGATTACAACGTGGAATGGTTTGAAGAAGCAGTTCCTCGAGAAGTACTTTCCTACTTCAAGAGCTGCCAACATCAAAAAAGATATTTGTGGGATTAGACAACTTCCTGGGGAGACTTTATATGAGTATTGGGAGCGATTCAAACAATTATGTGCCAGTTGTCCTCAGCATCAAATTTCTGATCAACTTCTTATTTAATATTTTTACGAAGCACTATCATTAATGGATATGAGTATGATAGATGCTGCTAGTGGAGGTGTGTTGGTGAACAAGACTCCTACTCAAGCAAGGGAGTTGATCTCAAATATGGCTGCTAATGCACAACAATTTGGCAGCAGGCAAGATGCCACTTCAAGAACGGTGAATGAGGTAAATATTTCTTCTGTTAAACAACGTTTAGATAAACTTACTTATCTTGTAGAGAAGTTTGTTGTAGGTAATGTGCAACAGGTAAAGACTTGCGGCATTTGTTCCAATATGGGTCATTCAACTGATATGTGTCCTACACTTCAAGAAGAACTCGTTGAACAAGCTAATGCAGTTGGAGGATTTTCAGGCATGCCACAGAGGAGGTATGATCCTTATGCACAAACATACAATCAGGGATGGAAGGATCATCCCAACTTCAGCTATGGAGTTAGGCCGTCAGGATTCCCGCAACAGTATCCACCAAGACAACCAACACCTCCACAGTCAAACTCCAAGTCAGGTATATCTCTTGAAGAAATTGTTAAATCACTTGCGAATAACACTCAATAATTTCAGCAGGCAACTACAATAAGCATTCAGAATTTGGAGAACCAAATGAGTCAATTGGCGACTATAGTGAGCCGTCTGGAGTCTCAGGTATTAAGGAGGTTGCCTTCACAATCTGAGGTGAATCCAAAGCAAAACGTTAGTGCTGTTATCCTTAGAAGTGGGAAGGAGTTGCAAGAGCCTACTAAGAAAGTGACAAAGCATGTAGAAGATGAGCTTGAGAAGAATGAATTGATGCCTGAATCTCAAGATGCGCAACCCACTAGAGTGAAACCCCTACCTATTGTGATACCTCCTTATTTTCCAAGCCGGTTTGCAAAATCCAAGAAGGAGGAAGAAAAGTAAGACATCCTTGAGACATTTCGCAAGATTGAGGTAAATATTCCTTTATTAGATGCTATACAACAAATACCTTGATATGCTAAAGTCCTTAAGGAATTGTGCACCTCCAAGAGAAAATTAAGAGGAGATAAAAAAGTTCATATGGGGGAGAATGTTTCAGCAGTTTTCCAAAAGAAACTACCTCCTAAGTGCAAGGATCCATGTATGTTTACTATCCCTTGCAAAATTGGTAATGTCAAAGTTGAAAAGGTTATGTTAGATCTAGGAGCTTCTATTAATGTCATGCCTCGTTCCATTTATTCATCTTTGAATGTTGGTCTATTAAAAGAAACTGGCGTGATAATTCAACTAGGTGATAGGTCTAATGCATATCCTGATAGGGTATTAGAAGATGTCTTAGTACAAGTTAATGAGTTGGTTTTTCCTGCTGATTTTTATGTACTTGATATGGAAGAGGATAACTCCTCTAATTCTGTCCCAATTTTGCTGGGAAGACATTTTCTTAAGACTGCTAGGACTAAAATGGGTGTACATAAAGGGACTCTCACTATGGAGTTTGATGGAGAGGTTATATAATTCAATATGAATGATGCCATGAAATATCCTAGTGAGGAACATTCGGTATTTTCTGTGGATGTTATTAACCCTATAGTGCAAGAGGTTTTTTACAAGGAAAAAACGAAGACATTTCATGATAGAATGATTTTGAGAAAGGAGTTCTCTGTTGGTCAAAAAGTTATTCTTTTTCATTCTAAACTTAAACTTTTTCTGGGTAAATTACGTTCTTACTGGGTTGGACCTTTTATTGTTACTAATATTTTTCCTCATGGTGTAGTTGAGATTCAGAGTCCGACATCTGACAAAGTTTTTAAGGTTAGTTGTCATCGCTTAAAACCTTTTTATGAAGGTTTTTCAGTGAATATTGTGGAGGATGTGACTCTCGAGAGTCCCAATTATGGAGATTGATGCATAAATGTGTCTAACCAAAGACATAAAACAAAGGCACTTTTTGGGAGGCAACCCAAAAGATTTATTTATTTTAATTTTTGTTATATCTTTTGTTTTTAATTTTGATTCAGATTTTTTTAAAAATAATGTTTTTGCCTATTTTGGCTAGAAGAAAATTTTTGATAAGGCGTGCCCACGTCTTAACGAATAAGTATTTCTATGACTTTTAAAGTAAAATGGTGATAAGGCGTGCTCACGTGCTTATTAAAAAAGTACTTCTGAAATTTTTAGTGTCTCAAGTGATTCATCACAAAAAAAATTATTTATTTATTTATTTGAAAAAAAAGGTTTTTTTTTCTTTTCCTTCTTTTATATATTATTTATTTATTTATTTTAAAAAAAGAAAAAAAAATAAAAAATCATTGTTCACAAAATCCCTAATTAAAAAAAAATCATTTTCTTTCCCGCAGCAACCAGCTGCTCCAGTCTTCACCGAGCAGCCACGCAGCACCAGCAATCCACCATCGTGCACCAGCCCATGCAGCCGTGCACGCCCAGCTCCATCCCGCGTCCATCAAGCAAGCATCAGCCCTAGCGCGCAGATCCAGCGTCACCAGTTTACAGCACTAGCATCCCGCGCGCGTGCAGATCCAGCGTCACCAGCGCGCAGCATCAGCCTCAGCAGCGCGCGCAACACAACTAGCCCTAACCTGCGCAACACAACCATCCGCGCGCAACTGAACCAGCAGCCGTGTACCTGCAAGCTCCAGCCAAGCAGCAATCGTCCGCAACCTGCCTACGCTCTACATTCCAGTCGCGTGAATCGAAATCCGTGAGTGAAATTATCGAAACATGGAAAAGGCATGAGTGTTTTGCCACTTGCGGAATCCAATCTCGGAGGGTGCCTCGCATTCACGACTCAACAAGAGAAAGAAAGGTACAAAGATATTTCCAAGCGAAAAATACTTCCAGCTAAGTATATTCATTATCCGACTCTTGAAAATTTGAATGTTAAGGATAATTTTGATTATTTGATAGATAAGATTGGTTTGCATAAGTTTGTTAATGTTGATTGTTTGGGTTATGTTGAGTTGATTAGGGAGTTCTATGCTACTTTTCAATTTAATATACCGAATGATTTTACTTTGCATACCCCGGATGTTATAAAGTTTAGGTTAATGGGATGAAAATTTTCACACTCTATCACAGATTTTAACTTGGCTTTAGGATTCATTGATGATGATTATTCTTCTAGTGATGCATATTTAGGAACAAATTGTGACTTTAGCGGAAATTTTGAGCCTTATGGTATTTGGCATAATTTATCTGTTGATGACAATGCTTATGACCCGAGTAAATCAAAGAGTTCTTTCTTACGTGATCCTGTTTTGAAATGTGTGCATCGATTCTTAGCATATAATTTTTTAGAAAAGAAAGATCACTCATGAGTTTTCTCTAAAACTGAATTTTATTTTATCTAGTGCATGTTAAATGATGAGAGGCCTAATTTAGGTTTTTGGTTAGCAGATCAATTTCAAAGTGTGCTTAAACGGTGTAGGACTTTATTTCTTGTCTGTTAGCTATAAACCTATGTGTGCTTGATCCTGACAATAATGATTTGCATTCTGCTTGCAAAAACAAATTTTTGGATATGTCTGTGTTTGAAAGAACAAGTGTGGTCGAATTCAAGGAGGGGAGATTTTAGTTTGTTGAACCAGGACCCACTCAACCTCCAAAGATTAGGGAGTTCTATGCTAGGAGTGGTGCTACCAATGAGTTTGACGACGACACTGCGGCCCCGCCGACTATTCCTTCTACATCCGCACCACCTGTGAGCATTCAGTTAGTGAAAATGGGGCACAAGTTGAACAAGATGGAACATAATTTGGCTGCATACTTCGAGAGTGTGGAATTATCACACCATTTCTGCCAAGCCCATAGACGTTATGAGGATCAAAGCTCACAATTCAAGAAAGTTTTTTGCCTTTAATCTTTTATCTTTACACTTTAATTTTTATGTGAGCTTTAATTATCTTACATTGGGGACAATGTAAGTTCTTCGTGTGGGGGAAGGATTTTTGCATTATTGATGTATGGAAGTATTATTTTCACTATACTCATCTATTTTCACTCTACTCATCCTTAAATGATTTTGGAGTTAGTATGCTTCATATATTATTATTTTTCTTTTCTTTTCTTTTCTTTCTCACTACTCTTTTCCCATCTATCTCAAATTATTAACATCTATTTTTATTCTATCATACTCTTTCATCACTCATATTTTATCTTTCACTTTTCATATTACTACATACATCTTTCTCACTTCTTATCATTTTTACATTTCCTTTTATATATCACTCATACCTTCTTCTCATTCTAAACTACTATTGATGGTTGATTCATTTGAAGAGTGTACATGATTTGATGGCAAATTTACTAACTTTGTGAGGATTTAAGCCTATGAGCAACCACTTTGCTATAATATTTTTGTTATGTGAATATCAATCTTAGTTTGTTTATTCTAGAACTTGCTTTGTTATGCATGTTGAAGCCGCATTACGGGATTTTATGCATTAAAATGATAAGGGTAAACCGTTTTCCATTTTTCTATTCTCGCATTTTTTCTCTCTACCCGAAGACCTTCATTTGCTATCTTTGTTTGAGCCTTAACCATTACCCATCTAATTCTCTCCGTCTACTTAACCATTTTTCTTCTTTTTGAGCCTTAATTTAAGGAGATTTTTGGACTCATTGTGTGGATATATTTTGTTGCTTTTTCTACCTTGTATTAAAGTTTTTCAATTAGATCAACAAGCATTACGCTTGAATTAAACTGTGCAAGGTTCGCTTCTTTTGTTTGATTAAAAAAAAAATCGAAAAAAAACCGAAAATAAATCGAAAAAAAAGAAAAAAAATGTTTACCTTCTTGATGATTTGAGTATAAATAAGTGTTTCGATATCATAAGGTTCATTCAATGAGTTCATTCTTCTCATTTTGATTTCTTTTTCTTTCATAGACCTTTCTTTTTCATTTAACATATTTAACCCCATTACAACCTTTTTAAGACCCTTAGATTTTTGCATTTAATTCATGTTTTGTGGATTGAAATGTGATATATAAGTAAACTTATGGTAATAGTATTCTTTGATTTGATTTGAGTGCATAAATGACACCCTAAACATTTTGAGTGCATGGAGTGAAGTCAATGAGAGGGCTATTAAATCTTGTTGCACTGGATTTTTGAATGGATCTTATTGGTGGTTGAATGTTTTTATTCTAGCTTATGAGATTCTATGCTTTAAAATCCTTGTCTCTCGAATGTTGATCGACTTAAATTCTTGAGGTATGCTTGCTTAAAATTGTTTTTGGATGAGTTGAGATGAGAATTGAGTGGAAATTTGGGATTAGTCTTGAGTTATATGCTTGAGGACAAGCAATATCTTGGTGTGGGGGAATTTGTTAGAGTGCAATTTATGCACTAGTTTTACATTGTTTACTTCCCTTAATGTCGATGTTTTGCACTTAATAATAGTGATTTACTTTTGTAGGTGCAATTCTATTGATTGGTGATAAAATTGAGCTACAAGATGATGTTTAAGGATGATTGTTCTCTTGGAGAAATTATGAGCGTCAGAAGAACTTTGTTGATAAGGAGTGGGCGCGTGCTATCAACTACGGACCTGCAGTTTTTTGTTTAACGTGTTTTGTATTTTTAGTTATTTTTTGTAATTATGAATTTAATATTTCAGATATTAGTATTTTATTTTAAATAGAACTCTAAAGGAGAAGAGAGAGAGTATTTAAGAGAGGAATCTATTGTGAAAAAGGGAGATTTTAGAAAAGAAAGAAACTCTAGATCTAAATTTTTCTCTTCTCTCTATGAAGAACTAAACTTATTATTTTGGTTGAAGGTTAATGAAGCTTTTATTCATCACTACTGTGAGATTTTTCTTATGCTTTAATTATTTTATTGCTTTTTGGGTATTTGTTTATTCTCTTAGTTATTTTCATGATTATGTTTGTTAATTAGGTAATTGGCCACTATTTAATTATCAACTTAATCTATTGTCAATTAAAGGATTCATCGTATGAAAAATTTAATATTTGTGAAAAATAACATAGCAGTGAGTTGTGTTATGAGAATAAACAATCTAATTTCAAGGAAATATCGTATGCGTTTGTTGATTAGGATTTGGGTGTTCTGGTTTTTCAGGCTGTCAATTGATTAAATCCTATGATCATATCTAGGGTTGTCTATTGATTAGGGAAGTAACCAACGGTCGTACCTTAGTTATCGACTAGTTAAGGAGAGATTGACTATTAGAGGGTCTCAGTAGCTATAACTGGTCTATTCATAAGTAGTAATAATTTATATTTGAATCAATGATCAGTAGTCGAATCAAGCTGAGTTAATCTATAGCAGTGAGTTGTGTTATGAGAATAAACAATCTAATTTCAAGGAAATATCGTATGCGTTTGTTGATTAGGATTTGGGTGTTCTGGTTTTTCAGGCTGTCAATTGATTAAATCCTATGATCATATCTAGGGTTGTCTATTGATTAGGGAAGTAACCAACGGTCGTACCTTAGTTATCGACTAGTTAAGGAGAGATTGACTATTAGAGGGTCTCAGTAGCTATAACTGGTCTATTCATAAGTAGTAATAATTTATATTTGAATCAATGATCAGTAGTCGAATCAAGCTGAGTTAATCCCTTCAACCAGAGATTTCCCCAATTTGAATTACAATTTTAATTTGCGTTCTTGTTATTTTAATTTGATTTTTATTATTATCAACAATTCCCTCATTTTGCATTTTATATTTTAAAAGGATTTAAATAATTACTGATCTCTGTGGACACGACCTGCTCAATCACTATACACAATTTATTTAGAGTAGGTATTTATTTTTACTGGCTTCGACAACCATCATCTACATTAAATGATATAATACAGTGTGCTAAACGCATCCTAAAATATTTTTGTGGTATATATCTTTTTGTTAAAATTTATTTAAAGAATGTAGTATTCAATTAAGATTAAGTTGTAAACTTTGAAACAAACTTGTTCAAATAAACCGTGTTATAATTTTATGACCCGCAAGTCAAAATCTAGGCCCAGTCTGGCCCGCATGCGGCCCCTGCCAGGCTCACGCATGTGCCTGATGACCTCTGGTAGCTCCGCCCATTGGACAACTTTAGTTTTGGTCAATGGTAAAGGGTTGCCACTGAATAATTGAGGTCAACTACATAACGTTTCTTTTATTTTATGAAAAAGACATTTTCAGCTTCGTTTACAATTAATGAGCTAAGTTGATTTTTTTAAATAATAATAATCAATTTGTTCAAAAAACAATGAGCTAAGATTTGAATCAAGATGCCAATCTACTGCATACAACATAAATTCTTGAAAATGAGGCAAAATGTTATTTTGCTTGGTTCCAAAGCAGGGTGCTAATGATGGGAATCAAGGGGCAGGTGTTAGAATAATAGCCACATGGATTAATTGATTGAGAAATTTTAGATTATATTAAAAATATTATATTCAATTAATACATGTATAATATATATGTATTTATTTAAAAAATATATGAAATTATTAGTTATATTTAATTAAAAAAATTAAAATATCAATAAAAAAAATAAAGAAAACAGATTCTCTCGCGCTTCTCTCACATTTCTAGATGTCTAGCAGCACTCTAATTAAATATAGTAATTCTGATGTAGTCTAAAATTTATCCTATAGATAACAGCTAGATGGAGACTGCCATTGCATTGCATTTGCAAAGCCGTGTAGCTGCAAGCAGCATAGTTTGACGAGGGTTTTTACGAAAGAGGAACAAAATTGTAACAGATGCAACTTGTTTCTCTTTAGACATTATAAATAAGTAACGACCTGCCTCAGCTCGATATTCATCACCAAGCCATGAAGATGTCATCTTCCTCAGCAATATCATTCTCCTTCTTCCTCCTCTCATCATTCCTTTTCTTCGTAGCTAATGCTAAAGTTCCTCCTTCTGAAACATTTAAGTTCGTGAATGAAGGAGAGTTCGGGCCATACGTTAATGAATACGACGCAAATTACAGAATGTTAAGCATCTTCAACTCTCCATTCCAGCTTGCGTTTTACAACACAACCCCAAATGCTTACACCCTTGCTCTCCGCTTGGGTCTTCAACGAAACGAGCCGCTTTTCCTTTGGGTTTGGGAAGCCAACCGGGGCAAACCGGTTCGTGAAAACGCCACCTTCTCTTTGGGAACCGACGGGAATCTTGTCTTGGCCGAAGCCGACGGCACCGTTGTCTGGCAAACCAACACTGACAACAAAGGTGTTGTAGGGTTTAAGTTGCTCTCAAATGGCAACATGGTGCTTTATGACTCAAAGGGTAAATTTATATGGCAGAGTTTTGATTATCCAACTGATACTCTCTTGGCGGGCCAATCCCTTCGTGTCGGTGGGGTCACCAAGCTTGTCAGCCGACTCTCCGCTGAAGAAAACGTCGACGGCCCTTACAGCTTCGTGATGGAGCCCAAAAGAGCAGCAATGTACTACAAAAGCAGCAACTCTCCCCGGCCCGTTCTCTACTTCACTTCATATGACTGGTTTAACGCCCGAGATGTCTCTTTACAGAATGTAACATTCAACTCCCGCCCGGAAACTGATGAAGCGGTTGCTTTTGTACAAACCCTGGATTCTTCAGCCAATGGTAACATTTTGGCTAGACCAAAATACGACAGCACAATATCGTTTCTGCGGCTTGGAATTGATGGAAATCTCAAGATCTACACTTATTACGACAAGGTTGATTGGGGGCCCACGGAAGTAACGTTCACTCTCTTCGACAGAGATTCAAGTTGGGAGAATGAGTGTCAGCTGCCTGAGAGATGCGGCAAATTTGGACTCTGTGATGAAAATCAATGCGTTGCTTGCCCTACGGAGAAGGGTTTGCTTGGGTGGAGCAAGGATTGTGAGCCGAAGAAAGTGACTTCCTGTAGGCCAAATGATTTTCATTATCACAAGGTTGAAGGGGTCGATCATTATATGAGTAAGTATACAAGTGGAGCAGCCGTTAAAGTTGAAGATTGTGGCGGGAAATGTACTTCCGATTGCAAGTGCTTGGGATATTTTTACCACCAAGAGACATCAAGATGTTGGATTGCTTATGACTTGAAGACTCTTACTAAATTCCCAAACTCTACGCATGTTGGATTCATAAAGGCTCCCAACAAGTAATATCATCAAACGAGAGGAAGCTATTGTCTTGTCTTTTCTTGTTTGTTTATTAATAAACTAATAAATTAATGATTTTTATTTTTATTTTTTATTTTTTTATATGGGACCTAATCGAGCAGCGATTAGTTTTCATTCTTTGTGCTACCTTGTTTGAACGTACAATAACGATCAGTTGAATAAAATGTGGTTCTGGCATATGTTTACAATTTTATCCTCTCTTAATCTACTTTTCCTTAGCTTTTTTTCTTTTTCCTAATTTAATTTTTTATATTTTAATTAGACTACGACACGTGATGGCTATGATATTCAATGGTTGAGAGTTATCTATTTATTAAATTTTCTCCTTATTAGGTAGTAACAAACATATATAATTTTTTGCTTCTCTTATTGTAAATAATTGCTTTCCACGTTTATTTTATCCTTTTTTTTCATCACATCGATTTTTCCATCAAAAGAAAAAAATATGTAAAATTATATCTCTTTTTACATTTATCAGATGAATAAATGTAAAAATTATCCCAATGGGGTTGAAAAGTTGTTAGCTAGGTTTGAAAAGAGCATACAAGAAGAGGAGTTCTTAATGCAAAATTGGGATTCTTGTTTGCTATTAGATTTATTTTTTAAAATATTTTTTAAATTAATGAATTCAAACACTACAATATCATAGTTGTCATGTGTCATGATTTTATCAAGAAGTTAGGAAAATTAGATTAGGAAAAGATCCTGAAATATTATATTGTTTCGCGGGATACATGATCTTTTAATCTTCCCAGCGCCACCCCCTTCCCCTGCGGGAAGCAGCAGATACATGCACAATTGATTCGAGCTCAAAACGTCCACCATTTCTCTCAGTCTGTCGGGATCCGCGAGAGCTACGAAGGTGGTAGCATCGTATCCCATTGCCTTACCCCATTGGTATTTTTGTCGGTATCTTGTTCTAATAGACTTGCCATCTTGTGTTTGGTTGACTGTGATTGGGTCACACCTCTGCCATAACGCCCATTGAACTTATGACCTTGCCATGATTTCATTTAGACAATGACCTGGCCACATCTTGGTGTAGGACTAGCCTTTGCCATACCCGAGACTCTGATTCAACCACACCTGAAGTTGAACCTCCAGCATAACACCAATCGAACACGTGACCATGCTCCAATCTTTTCTATAAGATACTATGGAGTTTTAAGTAAAAATTGTCATTTATACTGAAAATAAATTGGTAATTAGTCAAATTAGGCTAGAGGCCGGGGCCAGGGCCTGGATTTAGCAGACTTTTTGGGCTTGCCTAGACCCGATCTAACAGAAAATAACAAAACATGGAGTTGGCCCGATTTATTATTTTTAATTTCAATTTAAATTAAAAAGCTCCTTATATTTTTTGTTTTAAAATTACAGATGAAATTAAAAATTCATTAACCTAATTTACAAAACAAACCCTAAACCTAAAATTCTCTCACACCCAATACCAACCAGCCGCCGCCATCCCCGACCCTCAAATTACAAACCCAGCCAGCCATTGTTTTCAAGGTGGGGTTATTTGAACCCACCAAACTACTTATTAAACCTATTTTAAAAAATGATCTTTGTTGATCAAAATACCCCTAAATTAAAGTACAATTATGGACATTAAAATATAGTTAAAAAACATAGAATTTTTACTCTATGAACCCATTTCTACATTCATCATAGTTTTGTTAAACCCTAATAATATTTTCATTAAATGCTAATCGACTAGAGACGTGATTCTTCTTCCAGGCCACATATTTTTGTTATCGGAGCACATGTAATTAGATTCAAGATAACAAAGTTGGTGGTTATGTCATCAATGGCCATGGCAGCCTCCTTCCCCTATAGTGCCAGCTAAGCTTGGGTCAACGTTGGCTAGAGACTTGCTGTTGTTACAACTGCAGCAAAATGAATAAATGGTGAAGGTGAAGGAGAAAAAGTTAGATTGAATGTTGAGGCTAGTAATGGGAATGGGAGGAGGGGTTGCAACAACTTCATTTGTTAGCTCTGTTGCATATTTTCCTTGCATTTAATCTGTAAAAGTTACTTCCAGAGGCTGTGGCTGATTTTATATTGGTGACTACTGCAGAAGCAATGATAAGAGTATATATTGTTTGTTCGTTGCCTCCGTGAAGAATTTGGATAATTTACATCTTGAATCAAGGTTGAGACATTGTTAAATGGTTTTAAAATTGGATGAGAAAGGTTTAGAAGTGGCCATAGCTCAAAATGTTGACATTCGAGCCATATTAATTGAAGGCTTTGTGAATAAGGATTGACTAGCCACAACAATTTCTTCTCGGAAGGCAATTTCATCTCGAAAAATAATAGTAAGAAGGATGAATGTGTGTTGTAACTATATTTTACTGAATCATATAAATAAAGAAAATCTTCAGTTTACTAAAAAAAGAAGAAAAAAACATTTATTAAGGGTTATAAATGAATTTCATGGACTTAATAAGTGAAAACATTATTATTATAAAAATTGGATTTAGTAAGGGTATATGGAGTATTTAAGTGGGTTTATTGAGTCAAATTTAAAATTTCAAAATTTAAGGGTGGATTTATAGAGTAAGTGGGTTGAATGAGTAGTTTAATAAGTTCGAATAGTTTGCCCTTGAGATTATTATTTAACGGATGATACCTATTTTTGTGGTGATAAGATTAATGAAAATCTTTGTGGACAGGTGTAACTTAATAAAGTATTCACCTATAGAAGATAAACTCAAAATTATCTATAAAAGAACAAGACTATGACAGTAATGAGGAGGCAAAAAAGCAGAGAACAATAGAAGGAAAAAAGGCAAAGCCAAGCAGCGTAGAAGCACAACAAGAAATTGAAGGAACAAAGCAAGAAAGAAGCCAAGAATCATAAAAGCAAAAGAAACCAAGCGACAAAGATACTAAATGAGCCAAGCGACATAGAAGCCAAGGCAGAGAAGAAGTTAAAGAAGCCAAAAGAGAAGGCAAAGAAGACAGAGATAAACAAACCCAACAAGCTCTATTCTATATAACAAACTTCATCATTGACATGTTTCTTTGAAAAGCTTAATCAAGCGACTTAATTTTATGTCACAACAACTTGGTGCTTTCATTGAGAGGCGATTCTAACAAACTCAAGAAACAATTCCTTGAGCTTAAACGGTATTCAACCTTCAAGTACAAGAATTAATATGGCATCGCAAATTCCAGTACTCCCGGTGGAACATAGAACAAAAACTCTTCAGGAAAGAACTCGGGTTGATTTGTTTTTGATACCTCGAGAAAAAATTATCACTGCCAAATCATAATTTAATCCAAATTAAAGCTTCATTGAAACAACATCTTATGGCAACTTTAGAACAACAAATAAAAGAGATTCAGACACACTTGAAATCAATTAGATTCGTTCTCAAATTTAATAATTTTAATAATTATGGTATTATTAAGTTCGAGAACACCAAAGATTTAATCATTAATAAAAAAATAAATTTGATTCTCAATTATTTATTATGAAGAGACTCTGATACCTGTGAAAATTTTAATATACTTGCAAGCGCACGAATCTAGAATTAGAATAGTGGTAACGAAGTCGAACCTACATGGATTATTCTTTGTTGATCAAAATACCCCTAAATTAAAGTACAATTATGGACATTAAAATATAGTTAAAAAACATAGAATTTTTACTCTATGAACCCATTTCTACATTCATCATAGTTTTGTTAAACCCTAATAATATTTTCATTAAATGCTAATCGACTAGAGACGTGATTCTTCTTCCAGGCCACATATTTTTGTTATCGGAGCACATGTAATTAGATTCAAGATAACAAAGTTGGTGGTTATGTCATCAATGGCCATGGCAGCCTCCTTCCCCTATAGTGCCAGCTAAGCTTGGGTCAACGTTGGCTAGAGACTTGCTGTTGTTACAACTGCAGCAAAATGAATAAATGGTGAAGGTGAAGGAGAAAAAGTTAGATTGAATGTTGAGGCTAGTAATGGGAATGGGAGGAGGGGTTGCAACAACTTCATTTGTTAGCTCTGTTGCATATTTTCCTTGCATTTAATCTGTAAAAGTTACTTCCAGAGGCTGTGGCTGATTTTATATTGGTGACTACTGCAGAAGCAATGATAAGAGTATATATTGTTTGTTCGTTGCCTCCGTGAAGAATTTGGATAATTTACATCTTGAATCAAGGTTGAGACATTGTTAAATGGTTTTAAAATTGGATGAGAAAGGTTTAGAAGTGGCCATAGCTCAAAATGTTGACATTCGAGCCATATTAATTGAAGGCTTTGTGAATAAGGATTGACTAGCCACAACAATTTCTTCTCGGAAGGCAATTTCATCTCGAAAAATAATAGTAAGAAGGATGAATGTGTGTTGTAACTATATTTTACTGAATCATATAAATAAAGAAAATCTTCAGTTTACTAAAAAAAGAAGAAAAAAACATTTATTAAGGGTTATAAATGAATTTCATGGACTTAATAAGTGAAAACATTATTATTATAAAAATTGGATTTAGTAAGGGTATATGGAGTATTTAAGTGGGTTTATTGAGTCAAATTTAAAATTTCAAAATTTAAGGGTGGATTTATAGAGTAAGTGGGTTGAATGAGTAGTTTAATAAGTTCGAATAGTTTGCCCTTGAGATTATTATTTAACGGATGATACCTATTTTTGTGGTGATAAGATTAATGAAAATCTTTGTGGACAGGTGTAACTTAATAAAGTATTCACCTATAGAAGATAAACTCAAAATTATCTATAAAAGAACAAGACTATGACAGTAATGAGGAGGCAAAAAAGCAGAGAACAATAGAAGGAAAAAAGGCAAAGCCAAGCAGCGTAGAAGCACAACAAGAAATTGAAGGAACAAAGCAAGAAAGAAGCCAAGAATCATAAAAGCAAAAGAAACCAAGCGACAAAGATACTAAATGAGCCAAGCGACATAGAAGCCAAGGCAGAGAAGAAGTTAAAGAAGCCAAAAGAGAAGGCAAAGAAGACAGAGATAAACAAACCCAACAAGCTCTATTCTATATAACAAACTTCATCATTGACATGTTTCTTTGAAAAGCTTAATCAAGCGACTTAATTTTATGTCACAACAACTTGGTGCTTTCATTGAGAGGCGATTCTAACAAACTCAAGAAACAATTCCTTGAGCTTAAACGGTATTCAACCTTCAAGTACAAGAATTAATATGGCATCGCAAATTCCAGTACTCCCGGTGGAACATAGAACAAAAACTCTTCAGGAAAGAACTCGGGTTGATTTGTTTTTGATACCTCGAGAAAAAATTATCACTGCCAAATCATAATTTAATCCAAATTAAAGCTTCATTGAAACAACATCTTATGGCAACTTTAGAACAACAAATAAAAGAGATTCAGACACACTTGAAATCAATTAGATTCGTTCTCAAATTTAATAATTTTAATAATTATGGTATTATTAAGTTCGAGAACACCAAAGATTTAATCATTAATAAAAAAATAAATTTGATTCTCAATTATTTATTATGAAGAGACTCTGATACCTGTGAAAATTTTAATATACTTGCAAGCGCACGAATCTAGAATTAGAATAGTGGTAACGAAGTCGAACCTACATGGATTATTATAAATTGAAAAGTTTAATTTAAATCTAAAATTAATATTAATTCTAACCTAGTTGAGCAATTTGAATTTTTAAGAGAAATAAAACTAATAAAACGAAGAAAACAATTAAAGTAAATGAGACATTTAATAAGATAAAAATTACCAAGGTTTCAGAATCTACCACTATTTAACTAGTAATTATTTAATTATTAATTAATCCCCAATTTTAGAGTGACAACTTGAAATCAATCTATGTCATCTCATGGATATAACAATTAAGCCCAAGTAATTAAAGCTAATGTAGGTTTTTTTTTTTTGCTTAATAGTATGATATCTAAGTATCCCATGTAAACATATTGAATAACAAAGAGTCAAAGTTTTTCTAAGCACTCTATGTAAACAATTTAATGAAAAACACAGAATTATAGATGCAAGCATATATTTAATCAGATATTAATCATAACAATCAATAATGCAGGACATAATTAGTGAAAAGATGTAATAATATCCAATTAATCATGTGAAATAAGAACCATAAACATTAAAGAACATATGTAGGGAATTAATTAAATAAAAAGATAATTATTTTATTGAATAAGACTTCATCCTTAACCTCAACATATGAAAATTAGTTAGACATACTTAAATTGAGAGTAACAAATAAAATAAAACCAGCCATGGAAATTGAACTGCCACTGCCGGTTTTCTGATCTCTGTCTCGCATCTCCTTTTGCTTCCTCTGGTGGATTTTCCTTGCAAAAGCCAAAGTTCGGCTTTCATAATCTCCAAAATGGGCCACCGAATCCTATTATGATTCTAATAACTAAACAAGCTCTTACAAGCTAAAGCCTTAAGCCTGCCCCGTATTTGAAAATAATAAAAGCCAAAAGCTATTGATTTCTTCCCACTTTTGAAAGCCAAATACAGGTCCATTTAAATTACTTTCCATATATTGCAATGCCATGCACGTGTAATTCAGTTGGAGAATTGAAATTCCTTTTAAATGCAAATTGCTCTTGGCTTCACATGCTATAAAATCTTAACTCTGTCACGACTTCGATTGATGCTCCCTGAAATTATTATTCTTTTTGCACTTTTTATTCCTAATCTTCAATTTAATTTCATATTCAATAAAATAATATAATTAATTAAAAATAACTTTTGGACAGGTGGGCGCCTAAGATGGGCCGACCCGACCCGACCCAACCTACACATGGTAACTACTTGTTGGTTACCATATGCGTTTTGGAGAGGGAAATTGATTTGTGTTCAACTTCCCAATCGCTCTCAACTGCTGCTTATATATGCCACCAAAACTGTTGCTGTAAAGAGATGAGTTTTTTCCATTCATTCGAAAAAGCAATGTGTGTGTGGGTGAACAAAATACAGAGAAGATTCATCTTATTCTCTTCTTCATCAAGATTAAAATAATGTCTTTGAACAATTCGTAAAAGGCATATATACTGTGACTTGAGGAAGATTTCCGTTCATGATTTCTTTCCGATCAGTGATGTGATCCAACACCTGTTTATTCTGTTGCATAATTTTGGAAAGGTAAGGCCTATTAACTTCTTTTTAAGAATTTCCTTCATTGGTATAAGAGCCTGGATTGCGTTGGATTTGTGCATTGGTTGGATTTAATTCATGAACAACATGATTTTTTTTTTTTTGGTGATGGCTGGTGTTTTAAGTGTTATGGAATGTTTAATATGAATGGATAGATTCTGGAATTGATATTATTAAAATCGGCCTAGGGTTTAGATTGCATGAACCCTAAATATATATGAAATCCAAACCTTCAATGGATCATATCTTGTTATCTAGGCACCTGACAATATGTGTAATATATCATTGGAAAGATCTTTTCGAGAGCTTTCCAATGGTATGTGATTTAAGACAAGAAAATTATGGCCAAAATACGATTTTGGTCGGATTAGGGTTTTGAAAGAGTTAAAAACCTTAATTTGGAGAAGATGATGAACAATGCCAAAGTTAGTTTTTTGACAATTCCGGCCTATTCCAACCACCATTTGAAAATTCGAATGCACCATTGAATTCATAATAAAAAATGGAGTGGGATGGTGCCAAACCCAACATTACTAGAGCGGCGCAAGGCCGCACATGGGTCCCACACGCCAGTTGTGTGTGTTGAACGCACACTGAAGAACAATGTTTTGTACTAAAGTAATACTGTGTAGTTCACTGCAGCGATACTGTAGCGCGCATGGGGTATATATATGGATTTGTAAATTTTTATATATTTTGCTATTCGGGACTTCGATTTAGGCGTCGTTTGTGCCGTTTGATCCAAAATTTAGCTTTCTATTTTGTTTTAATATAAAATAATTATTTTTAATAATTTCTTGATTTTTAAAATAAAATTTTGGATCGAACATATATAGTCTCACAGATGAGCATTATATGTTAATAAATATTTCGCTTTAGTGGGAGCTTAAAATTATTTTTTTATGGGAATTGGCTAAAATATAATATTATATTTAGTCATTTGTTAACAATCACTAATTTGATTTTTATATTTTTTTGTCGTATATGCCTCTCGTTAGTAAGTTGTGGATTGAGGAAGAGAGCTTAATGACAATTAGAGCTTGGGTTTCACCTAATGATTTAATTGAGATTAATAATAGTCTATCTTATAAGCCTACTGTGTATATGAACTGGGGTTATTATCAATGGCTCCTCATTCAATCATTACCTGATGATGACAATATGCTTGCCTTTAAGGTTCACATGTTCAATGAGATTGAGAAACCCTTACACAGATATTATATGTTGATGTGTGCAATTGAGTTGATGGAGGAGCGCTGTCTTGTTTCAAAGATGAGGCGAACCTCAGTGCTTAGTATTCACACGAACCTTCGAAATGAGAGACAAGCTTGTTGTTGAGTGTTAGAAAGTGTATATTTATAAAGGAGAAAATCGTCATTTTACATTTTAAGTCTTACTAACACTTCTACTTTTATGTATTTTAGTCTCTTATAATTTAATTATGTGTATTTTATTTTAATTTAGTATTTTATGTATTTTAGGGGCATCATGATCATTTTACAATGAACGAGAGTTCAGACAGCAAAACAGACATTACTTTTGAACTCAGAACAGTTGAAAACCTTAGAAGGAGCATAAAAGGAAAAATGACATTGTTCACATGTATGGAACTGTCTACGTTATTGTTCATGACACTGTTCACATAGACGGATCGATGATGTGGCATTGACCGATGAGGTGTCAAGATCTTGTTGAACTAAAATTCTTATGTACTGTTAATCGGTGATGTGGCAGCATGTTAGTGGACCAAAAAATCGCGCATACGGTACATGCATTTACACGTAATTATTTTCAACCAAACCGTATCACTATTCAAACCGCATCACTATTCAAACCGTGTGGTCAAACCGCATACTGTTGACTAATGACGTGGTGCAATCCTGAGCGTCCAAAATATTTTTGATCTGATGGCCATGATTTACTCAATATATCTATAAAAAGGGGGCCTCCCCCCTAATTTGGCATCTCTGAATCCATTTTTTAGCTCCATTTTCTGTAATTCCTTCTCCATATTATATTTTTCATGTATTTTAATAAATTTCTATCTTACCCCTAGTTCAATTATGAGTAGCTAATTTTCTTTTAAGCTTGGGTTGAAGGTGAAGTCTCAACATGTGCCATAGGCTTTATTTAGTAAATTTATTTTCTCTTTCCCTCTAATTTTTATGAATGTTTTGACTTTTCATCGACAAATAATAATAATCTTGTCTAGCTACCGCCTTGGTTTCACCGGCTGCCTAGTACAAAATTATTATTATTTGGCATGATAAGCCCTTAGCACCATATTGATTAGAATGTGGTTCATGAGGTGTTGATTCCCCCCTCATGATTTAATTGGCACTAATAAAGAATATTTAGCCCATGGTGCATGTTGATGCGGATCCAGATACCCAAACGTTTTAATTATTATAATTTCCACTTTAATTTAATTATGTCATTTCAATTTAAATTTTAGGATATTTCAAATCATCTTTACCATAAATCCAACCACCCATTTAGAAAAATTAATTCTACACACAATTAAAATCTACCTCCTCGTAGGATTGACACTCGTCACCATTGATCTATTCTACAATAGATTCGTGCGCTTGCGAGTTTAATAAAATTTGCACAATAAGCTTTTGTCGCCGTTGCCGGGGAGGTAAGTTATTTTAATTCGTAGAATTAATTTTTGTGAATAATTTCTTTTAATTGTTTTCTTGTAATTTGTTTTATAAAAAAGAAAAAAAGAAGAAAAGGTGAATCTACATTTAGAGGTAAGAATTTCTTTTCTTTTTCTGTTCTTTAAAATTCTGTAATTTATTTTTCTTTGTAATTTTTTGTTTATCTTATTAATTTATTTTTAGTTAATTTATTTCACGTATTTATTTTAGTGTGTTTTTTATATAAATGTTGTAACAGCGTGATAAGGTTAGTACCGTAATTTCTCCTTCTTGTTTATTTTTATTAATTTTGTTCTCATTTTTTTTGTATTCATTGCATGCATGGTCGAAGGTCATTATTACCTAATCTTGAGCCTATAGATTTTGCACTTGAGAAAACACTTCGCACACACAAACACATTGTAATTAAAGATAAAATTGAAATGGGTTTGCAACAACAACAAGCACCACCACAGTAGAGGCCATTTAAGGACTACTTCAATCCCTTAGCTAATTTGAGCACATCATGCATACGATACTCAAATGTATTTGTTATGATTTTTGAGTTAAAATCTAGTGTGCTAAATTATCTCCCAACATTGTATGGCCTAGAAAATGAGGACTAATATAATCATTTGAATGATTTTTATACTGTTTGTCAAACATTTAAATATGAGAATTTTTTAGATGATAATGTTAAACTTAGATTATTCCCATTTTCTTTAAAGGATAAAACTTGTTCATGGCTCAATACATTGCCTGCTAATAGCATCACATCATGGGAACAAATGGTAACAAAATTTTTGAATAAATATTTCCCAGTGTATAAAACCAAGACGAACAGTTTTTCGAAATATGGGAGCGATTCAATGGGCTACTCTTGAAGTGTCCACATCATGGGTACAAGAAATGACACCAATGCCAATATTTTTTGGAAGGATTATTGCCGCATGTGTAAAAATGGCTAATGACAACAAGTGGAGGAGAACTAATGTCAAAAAGTACATAATAGATTTGGGAATTCTTCCAGCGATAAGCGAATAATTCCCAACAACGGAGTTGATCACTCAGGAGTACTAAAAGAATTAAGGGAGTGAATGAAGTTCATATTGGCGAGTCAAGTTCGGGAATTAAAGAAGTCAAAGAAATGGTTGAAGGTCTTTCTCGACAAATAGCATCGTTATTGACTGCTAAATGAACAGAGCCACATTACCATGAGTCATACTCAGATCAAGCCAATGTCATAAGTGTAATGAGAAAACCATCTAATTACAACCCATACTCCAACACATATAACTCTAGATGGAGAGACCACCTAAATTTTTCATGGTCTCTAGGATTCCAATAGAATGGACCAATAGCTCCAGCTCCACCAATGCAATCAATTCCCTAAGAATCAGAACCAGAACTACTCTCAATCCTGACCATAGGAGGATTCATTCCAGAATCTTAAGAATCTTACTCACTCCACGATTGAGCAATATAACCGTACCATTGATGAATTACGAAATGAGATGAGAGCATGCTTCAACTTACAAACCTAATTAGTTTCAAGCCTCGAGAAGATGGTGGGACAACTTGCTTCTTCAGTTCAGACCTTGGCAATAACTGTTGAGAAAGACAAGTTTCCAAGTCAATCAGTGCTTAATCCTAAAGGAGCGCATGAAGTAAGTAACAGTTCACCACAGTAGCACAGAAAGGTCAAAGCTGTCGTGACCTTGCGAAAAAGAAAAGAAGTCGACAATAAAGTAGAGATGCTAGAGACGAAAACAAATCAAATTGAACCTGTGAACATTGAGGACTCACCATTGGAGGAGAAAGAAGAAACCAACCCACGAGAATACGTTCCCAAAGCTCCATTTCCTCAGAGGTTAGCTAAAGGAAAGAAGGGAAAATCCACAAGTGAGATTCTTGAAATCTTCAAATAGGTAAGTGTTAACATCTCTTTGCTTGATGCTATAAAACAAGTGTCATCCTATGGCACATTTCTTAAAGATCTTTGTACTAAAAAGAGAAACATTCACGTTCAAAAGAAGACATTTTTAATAGAAAACGTTAGTTCTATATTCCAACTTAAAATTCCTCTAAAATGCAAAGACCCAGGTTTCCCCACTATCTCATGTAGTATAGGGAACCATACAATTGAAAATACTTTATTGAATTTAGGAGCTAGTGTAAATCTGTTGGCTTATTCAGTTTTTGTGAAAATTGAAACTTGGACAGGAAGAATTACTCCCAACTCCAGTAGTGTTACACTATCTCATGTAGTATATGGAACCATACAATTGAAAATGCTTTGTTGGATTTAGGAGCTAGTGTAAATTTGTTGGCTTATTCAGTTTTCGTGAAACTTGAAACTTGGACTGGGAGAATTACTCCCAACTCTAGTAGTGTTACAACTTGTAGGTCGGTCCACGAAAATATCTCGTGGTATTGTAGATGATGCGCTTATCCAGGTAGACAAGTTTTATTTTCCTGTTGATTTCATTGTAATTGACACTCAACCAATACATGATTCAAGGAAACACTTGTCGCCTTGATAGAGGGTAGAAATTAGGGTATGAGAAAACTATAAACAGAATCAATAAGTGGGAACAATTATTTTTAAGAACATGTAGAAGATTCTATGTATTAGTTTGACCATGTTAGGTTATTTCATTTGTTTGTTTGACCATGTTAGGTTTGACCTAACATGTGGAAGATTTTATGTATTAATTTGACCATGTTAGGTTATTTCATTTGTTGTTGAATATGATTGTTCTTTTTTGAAAGTTAGTTTTATTTTGTTGGTTCAGCTATATATTGCTATGACTTCTTTACTGATATTCTACATTAACTGTTGCTCGACTTTACGTACTCTTTGTCATAACTCATGAATTGTTTCGTTGAATAAGAGTTCTAATTAAATTGAATTTGATAAATTCATAATTAGAACTGATAATTTTGCGCATTAAAATCGAATTAATGATGAATATAATAAAGGAAATTGGATGATGATTGGAAGCCTCGACGATCTTTTGATTCCATTCCCGATATTAGTTCGTCATGTTTTTTGGTTTACGTTTGTGGCAAATCTCCATTTCCTCAGAGGTTAGCTAAAGGAAAGAAGGGAAAATCCACAAGTGAGATTCTTGAAATCTTCAAATAGGTAAGTGTTAACATCTCTTTGCTTGATGCTATAAAACAAGTGTCATCCTATGGCACATTTCTTAAAGATCTTTGTACTAAAAAGAGAAACATTCACGTTCAAAAGAAGACATTTTTAATAGAAAACGTTAGTTCTATATTCCAACTTAAAATTCCTCTAAAATGCAAAGACCCAGGTTTCCCCACTATCTCATGTAGTATAGGGAACCATACAATTGAAAATACTTTATTGAATTTAGGAGCTAGTGTAAATCTGTTGGCTTATTCAGTTTTTGTGAAAATTGAAACTTGGACAGGAAGAATTACTCCCAACTCCAGTAGTGTTACACTATCTCATGTAGTATATGGAACCATACAATTGAAAATGCTTTGTTGGATTTAGGAGCTAGTGTAAATCTGTTGGCTTATTCAGTTTTCGTGAAACTTGAAACTTGGACTGGGAGAATTACTCCCAACTCTAGTAGTGTTACAACTTGTAGGTCGGTCCACGAAAATATCTCGTGGTATTGTAGATGATGCGCTTATCCAGGTAGACAAGTTTTATTTTCCTGTTGATTTCATTGTAATTGACACTCAACCAATACATGATTCAAGGAAACACTTGTCGCCTTGATAGAGGGTAGAAATTAGGGTATGAGAAAACTATAAACAGAATCAATAAGTGGGAACAATTATTTTTAAGAACATGTAGAAGATTCTATGTATTAGTTTGACCATGTTAGGTTATTTCATTTGTTTGTTTGACCATGTTAGGTTTGACCTAACATGTGGAAGATTTTATGTATTAATTTGACCATGTTAGGTTATTTCATTTGTTGTTGAATATGATTGTTCTTTTTTGAAAGTTAGTTTTATTTTGTTGGTTCAGCTATATATTGCTATGACTTCTTTACTGATATTCTACATTAACTGTTGCTCGACTTTACGTACTCTTTGTCATAACTCATGAATTGTTTCGTTGAATAAGAGTTCTAATTAAATTGAATTTGATAAATTCATAATTAGAACTGATAATTTTGCGCATTAAAATCGAATTAATGATGAATATAATAAAGGAAATTGGATGATGATTGGAAGCCTCGACGATCTTTTGATTCCATTCCCGATATTAGTTCGTCATGTTTTTTGGTTTACGTTTGTGGCAAATTTGTGTGTAATTATTAATTATGCCTTTAGTGATTGTATTTTGAATTGTCTTTCTGTTGAGTTATAGTTGAGATGGCCTCTACATCTCAAAACATTGTGGCTGAGCTGAGCAAGGGTGAGAAACTGAATGGTGACAATTACGATATTTGGCACTGTAAAATTCAGTATATTCTTGAAGAGCAAGAGACTCTAGAAGCTCTTAACAACACCTTAGCTGAGCTTGAGCAAGGCAATATTACTTAACACATGAGGGATCTTGAGGCCTATCAGGCCTGGAAAAAGAATAATAGCAATGCTCACATAACGTTGTTGAGCAGTATACAAAATGACCTCATATGTGAGTATGAGAAGTATGAGACTGCTCAAGAGATGTGGCTCGCTTTGAAAGACAAGTTTGGTGGTACCTCGACCACTAAACTCAGGAGGCTTATGATTAAATTTGACTCTCATCGGAAGCACCCGAACCGTACTATGAGGTAGCATATGAGGGAAATGTCGAACATGGTTTATGAGCTTAAGTCTGCTGGACATGTTCTGACTGATGAACAAGAAGTTCAGGCAGTAATAAGATCTCTACCCGATACTTGAGAACACATGAAGGTAAATATGATTCATAATGAGAATATTAGAACTTTTAAAGATATTGAGCATCACCTAGAGTTGGATGTAGAGTGCTTTGAGGCAGCTAAGCTTTTTGATAGTGTTTTTATGGCTGAGTCAAGCTTGCGCAAAGCTTCGGGCTTCAAGTGCAAGAGGGGCCATAAATATAAGCAGAAGGGTAAGCGATCTGATCCTAATAAGAAGAAGCCAAATGTTAAAAAGCGCCCAAGAGGTAAGCGTGCTGGTAAGAAAAACGATAAATCCAAGGTAAGATGCTACAACTGTAGCAAGTTAGGTCACTTCACTCGTGAGTGCATTAAGCCGAAAAAGGTGAGACCTAACTACCCTTTGTTAAATTATGCTTTAGTTATGAGTTCTGTACTCCTAACCGAATCTCGTCCTGTGTGGACTATAGAATCAGGAGCAACAGACCATATAGCTCGTGATCGAGATGCATTTGTGGAGTATTGTCGAATCAGTCAGGGGAGTAGATGGATATACATGGGCAATAACTTTAGAGTTGAGGAAAAATGAATAGGCACCTGCAAATTGACTTTGCGCGGTGGACACATTCTTTTGTTACACGATGTCTTGTATGCACCGGAGATTCGACGAAACTTGATTTCTGTCCATGTTCTTCTTGAATTAGGATATTACTTAACTTTTAATGGTGTTTGTTTAGAGATCTTCTTAAATTAAGTCCTTATTGAAACTGTACATTTAATTAATGATTTTATTATATTAGATACAATATTTAACGGTTCAAGTTATGATAATAGTTATTTTTTTTATGTTACTTCTTTTAGCAATAATGAAATAGATGCAATCACTTGGCATGCTAAGTTGGGTCATAGAGGGAAAGAAAGAATGTATAGACTTGCAAGAAAGGACATGTTAGGCCTGTTAGCCTATATGGCTATAAATATTGATTTTGATGATAACAAACCACATGTATTTATTAAGTAAAGATTTATGAATTGTGCTTTTATAATAAGAAAATGATGTTATGGAATTAAAGCTTTTTGGACTAAAATGAAAGTAATTTCAAAATCTTTGATAGTGTTTTAAATTTCAGATTTGGACCTATTTGAAATTATTTAAATATTTTTGGGTCATTCTATAATTTCACAAAGTTTGGGCGAAATCATAATTTCAAAAAATTTTGGGATTAACGAAGCATTACTTAGAAATTCTAAAATTGGACATATTTGTAAAGTTTTATAACGTTTTGGACCATACTACAGTTTTATAACGTTTTGGGGTCAAACTAAAAATTTAGGAAAAATTTCACTGTAGCAGGTTACTGTAGCATCCGGCTTACCGGATATAAAAACAAAAAAATCGGATATAAATCCAGCTTACCGATAACATAAATCCGGCTTACCGGATTCCATAAACAGCAAACCGGATACGCCTGAAATGTGAGTAACGGCTAGTTTTTTAGCTCAAACTATAAGAACTCAAATCCAACTCATTTTGAAGCTCTCCAACAAGCAAAAACAAAAAGCACACGAGATATCTTGAGCCTTAAAACTTGCAAACTACATACATTGAATCATTCATTGTTCTTCATCTTTGAATATCTACTCATTGAGTGAGTTTCATTGTAACTTTCATTTCTTCATTTCAATTGTAAGAATTTGAGTGTGTGAGACACTTGAGTGAAGAGATTGGGAGATAATTTCTTCGTTGTAAAGGTTTATTGACACCTCGAAGTCAATTGTAATCGGTTGAAGCCTCGGAAAGGCTTGGATAGTGAAATCCTCAAGCTTGGATTGCTTGGAGGCGTGAACATAGGCGGGGATTGCCGAACCACGTAAAAATCTGTGTATTTGTTTCTCTTCTCCCTTACTCTTTAATTATTGTGCCTTTATTAAACTTATTGCTTTCAATTTTTATTAAGGCATTAGATTGTTTATTGTGTGGATTTGCTAGGATAATTTTTAAATTTCCAATTCACCCCCCCTCTTGGGTTGCACACTTATATTTCATTTGGTATCAGAGCGAGGTGCTCTTATTTAGATTTAACCATCTAGAGTTAAAGATCAATGGCAACTCAAAATGATTCCACATTTAGGGAAGGGCAGTCCACCACTAGACCACCTTACTTTGATGGAAACGATTACCCATATTGGAAAACTAGGATGAGAATTTACTTGCAAGCCTTAGATTATGAGATTTGGGAAATCGTTAATGATGGTCCATTCATGCTTTTAACTAAAAATGAAGTAGGAGAAGATATTCCAAAACCTTCACGAGATTGGAATGAATTCGAAAAGAGAAAAGCTTCTCTAAATTCCAAGGCCATGAATGCCTTATTTTGTGTACCAGATAAGAAAGAGTTTCATAGAGTGTCTAGTTACGAAAGTGGTAATGAAATTTGGCACAAACTTGAGGTTGTCTATAAAGACACGAACCAAGTGAAAAAATCTAAAATAAGTAGGTACACTCGACAATATGAATTGTTTCAAATGGAACAAAATGAAAATGTGTACTCTATGTATACTAGATTCACGGATATAGTGAACACTCTAGGAGCCCTAGGAAAGACTTTTTCAAAGAGCGAAAAAGTCAAGAAAATCATTAGGTCTCTACCTAAGGAATGGAGACAAAAAAGGACTGCCATTGAGGAAGCCAATGATTTAAATGTATTAACTATTGATGATTTAATTGGCTCTCTCATTTCATATGAAGAAGATTTGGCAGCTGAAAAAGGACATGAGGAAAAGAAGAAAAACATCACTCTCAAGGCTTCAAAACGTGAGAGTGATGAGGAAAGCAAAATGGATGATGAGGAGTTGGCTATGTTGCCTAGAAGATTCAGAAAATTTTACAAGAAGAATAATGAGCAGAGAAAGTTCAGAGGCTATAAGAATAAGAAGGAGAAAAAGAAGCCAATCACTTGTTATGAATGTAAGAAGCCCGAACACATACGACCAGAATGTCCTCTTCTCCACAAACTCAAGAAGAAAGCTATGGTGGCCGCATGGGATGATAGTAATGAGGAAACAAGTGACGATGATGAGCAATAAGAAATGACAAACTTAGCTCTCATAGCTATTGGGGAAGAATCATGTGATGAACTTGATGAGGTAAGTGTTCTTCCTACCTATGATGAATTGCATGATGCTTTTAAGGATTTGCATGATGAGCTAATGAAGATTGGTAAAAAGAATATGTCTTAAAAAGAAGATGATAGAGCTTAAGAATGAAAATGATTCATTTAGTGCAAAGATTGCATACCTAGAATTAGAAAATAAAACATTGCGTGATAATATTGCATTATTGAGAATTCTAACACCTCACATGACCACTTAGAGTCACACATGAATGACTTGAAAAATGAGAATGAAATGCTTAGAAAGAAGAGCAATGAACCAAATGAAATTGTGCTAAAATTCACAAATGGGCAAAAGATGTTGGACAATTTGCTAAACTCACAAAAATGTGTATTTGACAAAAGTGGCATAGGTTATAAACCGAATTTGAAACAAAAATTTTACAAGAGTTATTTTATAAAGAATACATCTATTAACAATAAATTGTATGTCATTATTGCAATTAAGATGGCCATATGAAAAATAGATGTGCAGTGAAGAGAAATGCATATTATGGTATGAAATGTGTTTGGGTTCCGAAAGGAACCATTGCTAACTCTCAAGGACCCAAAAAGGTTTGGGTACCTAAAACTTGAGATTTTTTCTACAGGGCTCAAAGAAGAAGAAGAATAAGTGGTACTTGGACAGCGGTTGTTCAAGACACATGACAGGGAATTATTCTTGGTTTTCAAGCTTTACCAAGATCGAAAATGGTGGAGATGTTTCGTTTGGGGATAATTCAAAAGGAAAAATCATTGGGATTGGAAATGTCGGTAATGTATCCTCTACTCTCATTGAAAATGTGTGTTTGGTTGAAAACTTGAAACACAATTTGCTTAGTATTAGTCAATTATGTGATAAAGGATATAGAGTTATCTTTGATGAATCAAAGTGTGTTATTGAGAATGCATGTGATGGGAAAGTCTTGTTTGTAGGAAATAGATGTGTTAATGTCTATACCATTAATATAGATTGTGCATCAACAAATGAGAAATGTCTTTCCGCATTGCATGATGATGGTTGGTTATGGCATAGAAGATTAGGTCATGCAAGCATGGATTTGATTTCAAAAATCGTGAAAAATGATTTAGTAAAAGGTCTTCCAAAAATCAATTTTCAAAAAGATAGAACTTGTGAAGCATGCCAATTTGGAAAACAAATCAAAACTTCATTCAAAAGCAAAAATCATGTTTCCACTTCAAAACCACTTCAATTGCTTCATATAGATTTATTTGGACCTTCTAGACATGCTAGTTTAAGTGGTAAGTTTTATGCATGTGTAATTGTGGATGATTATTCGAGATACACATGGGTATTGTTCTTAGCTAATAAGGATGATGCTATTGATGCATTACGATTTTTCTATTAAAAGGTTCAAAATGAAAAAGATTATTCTATTACTTGTATTAGAAGTGATCATGGTGGAGAATTTGAAAATCATGCATTTGAAAATTTTTGTAATGACTTTGGCATTGAACATCAATTTTCATCACCTAAGACTCCACAACAAAATAGAGTAGTGGAGAGAAAGAATAGGTCTATTCAAGAAATGACTGGGACCATGTTGAAGGAAATAAAATTCTTTGTCTAAGTATTTTTGGGCCGAAGCCGTCAACACCACTTGTTATATTTTAAATCGGGTGTTGATTAGACCTAATCTTAATAAAACTCCATATGAGCTTTGGAAAGACAGAAAACCCAACATTGGTTATTTTAAAGTTTTTGAATGCAAATGTTTTGTTTTGAATACAAAAGATAATCTTGGTAAATTTGATCTAAAATCTGATGTTGGTATATTTCTTAGTTATTCAAATTCAAGCAAAGCTTATAGAGTTTATAATAAAAGAACTTTAGTTGTGGAAGAATCTATGCATGTTACATTTGATGAGTCTAACCCCTATACAGAGAAAGCTGTTGTTGATGATAATGCAGAAGAAGAACAACAAGAAGAAGCATCCAATGACAACCAAGAAGACTCGCCACATGGAATTCAAGAGGAACATCATGAAGAAACGAATGTAGAGCAAAATGAAGGTACTTCTCAAACACTCCCCAAGGAGTGGAGGTATGTATCCTCTCACCCTAAGGATGTAATTTTAGGAGATTCCTCACGAGGTGTTACCATTAGGTCATCCCTTAGAAACACATGTGAGCATGTTGCATTTATTTCTCAAATTGAACCAAAATCCTTTGTGGATGCAGAAAACGATGAATCTTGGATTATGACAATGCAAGAGGAGTTGAATCAATTTGAGAGAAACAATGTGTGGGAGTTAGTTCCTAATCCGGAACATCAATCCATTATAGGTACTAAATGGGTATTTAGAAACAAAATGGATGAATCCAGTGTGGTTGTAAAAAATAAAGCTAGATTAGTGGCTCAAGGTTACAACCAAGAAGAAGGAATTGATTTTGATGAAACTTTTGCACCTGTAGCAAGGTTATAATCCATTAGGATGTTGTTAGCATATGCATGTCATAAGGATTTTATTTTATATCAAATGGATGTCAAAAGTGCTTTCTTAAATTGATATATTATGGAGGAAGTCTATGTGAAACAACCTCCTGGTTTTGAAAATGAAAAATTTCCAGATCATGTGTATAAGTTATCCAAGGCTTTGTATGGTTTAAAACAAGCACCTAGAGCTTGGTATGATAGGCTTAAAAATTTCTTGTTGGATAACGATTTTTCAATGGGAAAAGCGGACACAACTCTTTTTGTTAAGCATAAGAACCAAGACATACTTATTGTTCAAATATATGTTGATGATATTATCTTTGGTTCTACTAATGAGTTGTTGTGTAAAGATTTTTCATCATGTATGAGTCAAGAATTTGAGATGAGTATGATTAGAGAGTTGAAGTACTTCATTGGACTTCAAATCAAACAAAACGAGGAAGGAATTTTCATAAACCAAGCCAAGTACGTGAAAGATCTACTCAAAAGATTTGGCTATGATAATGGACCGACAAAAAGCACTCCTACGAGTACTACCATCAAGCTGGACAAAGACGAGAAATGTAAGAAAGTTGATATCAAGACATATCGAGGTATGATCAGATCCTTACTCTACTTGACTGCTAGTATGCCTGATATTATGTTTAGTGTTTGCTTGTGTGCTAGATTTCAATCTTGTCCTAAAGAGTCTCACATGCTTGCTATCAAACACATTTTTCGGTATTTAATTGGCACTATTAATCTTGGCCTTTGGTATCCTAGAGGAACTCATATTAATTTAACTTGTTATTCGGATGCCGATTTCGCTGGGTATAAGGTTGATAGAAAAAGTACTAGTGGAACATGTCACTTCCTAGGCCATTCTCTTGTCTCTTGGTTTAGTAAGAAACAAAACTCGGTTGCGCTTTTAACCACCGAGGCAGAATATATTGCCGCAGGTAGTTGTTGTGCACAAATTCTTTGGATGAAACAAACCCTTAGAGACTATGGTATTAAGCTTGATCAAATTCCTATCTTATGTGACAATACTAGTGCTACAAATCTTTCTAAGAATCCTATTCAACATTCTAGGACTAAGCATATAGAAATTAGACATCATTTCCTTAGAGATCATGTTCAAAAAGGAGATGCCGTAATTAAATTTGTTTCCACTGAAAATCAACTTGCGGATATCTTTACAAAACCTCTTAGCGAAGAGCATTTTATAAAGATAAGACATAAGCTTGGAATGATGAATGTTGAATCTTAATTCATGTTTTACTACATGGCTTGATATGTTTGTTATCATATGAATTTATGCTTTATGAATTAGATAACTTGATATGCTTGTAAATTTATGATTTTATGATTTTGTGTTTCATGCATTAAATGACTTATTGAAAAGTTTTAAATCTCAAAATGATTTAAAATTAATAAATTTTTAAGGTCGGAAATGAAATGGTATGTGTAGCACAAGTATAAGAGCTAGCAAATATTTCATTTCCATTCATCCGGAAAAACATTCTTTTTTATTGATCTCTCTCGGGATAAATTCTGGATAACCGGATTATCTTTGGTTGCTCTCGGGATAGCATTCGGACAACTGGATTTTCAATCCGGAAAATCGAATTTAGAAGAATACTTACTGCCTCATAACCGGTCTACCGGTTATCAAAAACCGGAAAGCCGAATTCGCTTTGGAATCCAGCTGGAACAAAACCGGATTTCCAGTTTAAGACAATCCGGAAAATTGGATTTTTTGGAGGCTCTCGAAATCGGCCAGCCGGTTAAGGAAACTGGCAAGCCGAATTCCCTCTTGCTGCTCTCGGGTCCATATCCGGCCAACCGGTTAAGGAAACCGGCAAGCCGTTTTCGAGCTTATTGCTCTCGGGTTCATATCCGGCAAACCGGACAACAAATCCGGCACGCCGTTTTCAGCTTTCAACTCTCTGTCTAAGAATCGGATTTCTGGATTTTCTGTTTCCCGAGCTAACCGGCAAGCCGTTTGTGGAATTGTGAGTTACTGCCCATTAACCGGCACGCCGGTTAGTAAATCCTGCAAGGCAGATTCGTGATTTATTTCAGCTGTTCATCATCTTCTCCTCTTTCGGTCTTCCGTTTCTTGTTTTCTCTCTAAAAGCCGATTTCTCATCTCTTGATTTCACTCTAAAATCCACTATTTCTACTCATTTTTTATGCAAATCAGTCCATAAATTCTAATCCCTATCAATTAATTCACTCAAAACCATCTTTAAACTCCATTTTCAACATCCAAAACTCTAGATCCGAATTTGAACCTAGGTTTTGAGCCGATTTTTCTCTCTCTAGATTTCTCACTCTCAAGTCGTTTTTTATCCAATTTGTTTCTTTAAATCACTTTCAATCTTCATCATCATCATTCTCCTTATCCTTTTTAACTCAAAATCAACCAAATCTAAATGTCAAGCTCTCGGCCGATTCGAAGAAAAGGCAAAGAACCGGTTCAACCATCCACACGGCCACATGAAACAAGGGACACCTCCAGTCAATCCACCTTTGAGTCCATTCATTTTCAGAACAAGCAACACTTGATCAAAAGGTTCCAACAAAACTTTCGGACTCGTGAGGTACTCAACACTTTCTTTGTTTTACCGGATGTTTTGCATTCTCTCAAGATTAGTCATAGAAATTTATTTCAATTGTTGGGAGATGTTGGTTGGATTGATGCATTGTTGATTGAGGAAAATGTGTATCCCGACTTGGTGAAAGTATTTTACTCGAATATGGATTGTTCCGCGGAGAAAGAGAATCGAGTAATCACCACAGTTGGAGGAGTTTTGATTGAATTTGATGATTTGGAGTTGAACTCCATCCCAGGATCTTCCGATAATGGCCTGGACATTTTTTCTCTTAGGAAACCTCTTGATATTGATGACTATGTTCATGTTGATGCCGTTCGTAATATTTGTCGGCGTAGTGATCTTTCTGTTGAAGACTGTACCATTCATTTCCGTACTCAGTGTCTTTGTCTTCAAACTCGTTTTTTGCTTCGTATCATCCAGTCCATTGTACTTCCTAGATCAGGACATTTGGATGAAGTTTCTCACATGGATGTCACCATGATTGACTGTATTCTTAGAGGTCGCCCTGTTGACTTGGGCTATTCAATCATTCGCACCATGTTGAGCATTCCTGCCTTGATTACCCGCTCTCTTCTTTATAGTCACTTCATTACCCGAATTCTTAAATTCTTTGAAGTGCCGATTCTAGAACCATCTTGTAGGTTGTCCAAGGGTATTGGGGATGAGGTTATTGTTGGGTTAGGCTTTGAGTGGAAGGATGGCACTTGGGTCAAATACAGCGATAACAAGTTTACCTTTCTAGCCCCAAGTGATGATCGGCCACTTAATGCTGTGATTCCAGCTGATCAGCTTCCAGTTTTCTCACTCTCATTTCGAGGGCAGCGTAGGCGCCGAGTTTCTTCCACGGTTGCTTCAGTTCCTAGTGCATCTGCATCCGCTTCATCACCTCCTCGACCTCCTACCTCTGGAGATGTTACTCTTCAGCAGCTTATGGATGAGGTGCGGACACTTTCGGTGCGGCAGACTGAGCTTCTGCAGGAGCAGCAGCAGCAGCTCATTCATGGACAGCACCTCCTCTTCGAGCACTTCGGCATTCCATATCCGTTTCCACCTCCTTCACCTCCATCCTCACCACCTGAGTAGTATCTCATGCTTGTACTTGGACACACCTACATTTCATTTACTGCATTGTGTGTTCTTTTATTTTCGACTCTATGGATGGTTATTGTGCTTTTCGGTTTATGTATTTGTTTTGGATGATATGGATTTGTTATGACTATCTATGTTGGATGATATGGATTTGTTTTGGTTGATCATTATGGATTATATGGATTTCTTTATGCTTATGGGTTTTTTTTTTACTAATGTGCTTGTGTTGCTATTTTGATGATTGATAGGGGGAGCTTTTATTCTTTTTTATGATGAAGAGGGAGAATGATTTAATATGTGTTATGAAAATATACATGTATCTAGGGGGAGCATGTATGCAGGGGAATTTTTTTTGTTAAATAATTTTCAAATCATTTTTTAACTTGTATTGATTAAGGGGGAGTGTTTTCATAACTAGATTAAATCTTTAATGTGCTTTGTCATCATCAAAAAGGGGGAGATTGTTAGCCTATATGACTATAAATATTGATTTTGATGATAATAAACCACATGTAATCATTAAGCAAAAATTTATGAATTGTGCTTTTATAATAAGAAAATGATGTTATGGAATTAAAGCTTTTTGGACTAAAATGAAAGTAATTTCAAAATCTTTGATAGTGTTTTAAATTTCAGATTTGGACCTATTTGAAATTATTTAAATGTTTTTTGGTCATTCTATAATTTCACAAAGTTTGGACGAAATCATGATTTCAGAAAGTTTTGGGATTAACGAAGCATTACTTGAAAATTCTGAAATTGGACCTATTTATAAAGTTTCATAACGTTTTGGGCCATACTACAGTTTTATAAAGTTTTGGGGTCAAACTAAAAATTTAGGAAAAATTTCATTGTAGCAGGTTACTGTAGCATACGGCTTATTGGATATAAAAACTGAAAAACCAGATATTGGACAGAATGTATCCAGAATGAAAACGACTTATCGAATTCTGAATCCGACAAGCTGGTTAAGCAAAATTTTGAATTTTGCTTTAACGGTAACATAAATCCGGCTTACCGGATTCCATAAACGGCAAACCGGATACACCTGGAATGTGAGTAATGACTAGTTTTTGAGCTCAAACTATAAGAACTCAAATCCAACTCATTTTGAAGCTCTCCAACAAGCAAAAATAAAAAGCACACGAGATATCTTGAGCCTTAAAACTTGCAAACTACATACATTGAATCATTCATTGTTCTTCATCTTTGAATATCTACTCATTGAGTGAGTTTCATTGTAACTTTCATTTCTTCATTTCAATTGTAAAAATTTGAGTGTGTGAGACACTTGAGTGAAGAGATTGAGAGATAATTTCTTCGTTGTAAAGATTTATTGACACCTCGAAGTCAATTGTAATCGGTTGAAGCCTCGGAAAGGATTGGATAGTGAAATCCTCAAGCTTGGATTGCTTGGAGGCGTAGACGTAGGCGGGGATTGCCGAACCACGTAAAAATCCGTGTGTTTGTTTCTCTTCTCCCTTACTCTTTAATTATTGTGCCTTTATTAAAGTTATTGCTTTCAATTTTTATTAAGGCATTAGATTGTTTATTGTGTGGATTTGCTAGGATAATTTTTAAATTTCCAATTCACCCCCCCTCTTGGGTTGCACACTTATATTTCATGGCCCACTCACCAAGATTGAATTGCCCATGTGTGAAAATTGTCTAGTTGGAAAAACAACTAGAAAATCATTTAACAAATGAATTAGAGCCGAAAAATCATTGCAGTTAATCCACTTTGACATCTGTAGTCCAATGAATGTAAGGGCTAAACATGGAGCCTCATATTTTATTACATTCATTAATGGTTATTCACGTATCGGTCATGTCCACTTGATTTCTTATAAATCAGAAGCATTGGATTACTTTAGATTATATTTGAACCTGGTAGAGAATCAACTAGACAACAATGTTAAAGCTCTAAGAACTGACCGATGACGTGAATACCTTTCGGAACAATTCAAGGAACTCTGTAATGAGAAAGTGATAAAAAGACAATTGACTATTCCTGGAACTCCGCAACAAAATTATGTAGCAGAAAGAAGGAATAGAACTTTATTGGAAATTGTTATGTCAATGATGGCGCAAGCAAATCTTCCAATATCCTATTGGGGAGATGCTTTGTTAATTGCTATTTGTGTACTTAATCGAGTTCCTTCAAAATCAGTTAGTTTCACCCCATATGAGTTACGAACGGGTAGAAAACCTGACCTATCTCATCTGCAGTCATGGAGGTCTGCAGCTTATATTCATAACCCTATTCATAAGTTTGGAAAATTGGGAGCTATAGGTAAAAAGTGTATCTTTTTTAGATACTTAGAACACTCTAAAGGATATGTGTTCATTGATGAACAAGCAAGTGGAATTATGTTTGAACTGGAATCACGAGATATCAGTTTTCTAGAAAATGAATTTCCTAGCGTTGGAGAAGTTGATAAGGATTTTCAATTCTATGAATTAAAAGATCCAAATGAAATTATCACTTCTAATGATGGTGTTGGTGTTGGTACGGATCTTTAGGGATTGCCACTCTAAGTGGGAGTGAAACACCAGACACTTTGATTCCAGCTGGGGAATCAACTCGAAAGAGTAATTGTAGGCCAATTCCTCATCGTCGTTTTGGGATTGAGGGAGAAACTTTTATGATTGCTTCACATGATGGTGATGAGCCAAATACTTATAACGAGGCTCTCATATCGTCTGCAAAAAATTGTGGATGAAAGTAATGGATGAAGAGATAGAGTCTATAAAAGTCAATCAGGTCTAGGACTTGGTTGATTTTCTGCTTAACCGTAAAGCTATCGGAAACAAATGGGTTCTTCGGATAAAATGTACGGCGAATGAGACAATCGAGAGTTATAAAGCAAGATTAGTCATTAACGGCTATACCCAACATGAGGTGTAGACTATGAAGAGACATTTTCTCCTGTAGTAAGGTTTGATTCTATACGATTAATCTTGGCTATCGTTGCACATCTAGATCTTGACTTACATCAAATGGGTGTGAAAATTACATTTCTCAATGGAGAACTAGAGGAAGAAATTATATAAAACAACCACAAGGTTTTGTTGTTAAAGGCTAAGAGCACAAAGTATATAAGCTAAAAAAATCTATCTATGGCCTTAAACAATCTTCTAGACAATGGAACCTTAAATTTCATCAAACCGTAGTTTCTTATGGCTTTAGGATGGTTGAGGAAGACCATTGTGTGTACGTTAAGAGGTCTAAAGACGATTTTGTGATATTGTCTTTGTATGTGGACGATATACTGTTAGCTGCGAATAGTAAAGAATTTGTCAAAACTGTTAAAGATTGACTATACTTAAATTTTGATCTGAAAAATATGGGTGAAGTAGCTTATATCTTAGGAGTTAAATTTTTCAAGGATCGTTCAAGGAAATTTCTGGCACTGTTACAAGAACCTTATATTAAAAAGACTCTTGAAAGATTCAATATAGCTGATTGTAAGCCAATTGATACCCCCAATAGTTAAAGGAAAATATCTTAGTCTCGATATGTGTCCCAAGACTCCTTAAGAAAAAGAAAGAATGACTAGAATTCCTTATGCAAATGCCATTGGAAATCTCATGTATGCCGTGATGAGTACAATGCCTGATATCAGTTATGTTATAGGACTGGTGAGTAGATACCAGTCGAATCCTGGACAGAAGTATTGGAATGAGATTAAGAGGATTTTGGCATATCTCAAAGGCACTGCAGATTATTCTTTATGCTATCAACGAGGTGGTTTGTGAATTGTTAGATATTCAGATGTTGACTGGGGTGGCAACTTGGATGAGCGCAAATCGACTTCAGGATATGCATTCTTACCAAATAAAGGAGCAATTACATGGAGTAACAAGAAAAAAACATGCACAACTTTATTGACGATGGAAGTCAAATATATTGCATGTTCTGCAGCAGTGCAAGAAGCTGTGTGGCTTAAGAGATTTGTGGAGGACTTAGAGATTAATATTAGCGCTACTAGTCTAGTAACTATCTATTGTGACAATCAGGCTCCTATCTCATTTTCTAAGGACTCCAAATACCACAACAAGTCAAAACACATTGAGACTAAATACAATTTTATAAGAGACATTTTGGCAAAGAAGGAAGTAGCCATACAATATATATATACACATAGCATGTATTTGATCCACTTACAAAAGTTGTAACGAGGGATGTATTCGCCTCTCATGCTAGATCGTTGGGGCTACATAGATTATAATCTTGATTGTAAAGATATTTTTATTTTTTAAACATTTTTTACATGAATTATTTTGAAATGCAAGGATGTTTCAAGTTCTATTATTTCAATTTAGTTTTAGAAAGGCATAATTACACATATATGAGAGTATGACATTAAGTCAATGACCAGCTTTCTTACACGAGAGATCACCTCAGTTGCTCTGGGAGTAAGCTGAGATGAGACAAGTAGAATAATGAGACAATGTGTTTTGTCTAAGGGCCAAAGAACAAAGAAATATTCTACAAATTTTGTCGCCTTGACTTGAGTCAAGATGAGGTTGTATACGATATTTTCTCGATAACTGACTATGAGATACTCCACCATCATAGAGACTTGATTGAAGCCAGGTGTGAGATCTTATTTTGACGTTAAAAGAGAGCGTTCACTTTAAGAACTCAGGTCAGGCACTGTAGAAGAGGGATTGGATTAAAATCTGTACAGTGAATTGAATTAATGAGACATACACCCTGAAATGGAAAATTCACTGTAAAGCATGTATCATGCCGCGCATACTTGGTGACCAAAATGAAAAATGAGAGAATCTCCCTCCTTCCTCATTGTGTAAGTTCCATATGACTTTCTATAAGTCAATTATGGTATCCCTATGATTATCAACTATGTTTTTGAGATTTTAAATTGGTGTTTGCTACTTTAGCATGTTATCTATGACCTTAACATGATTCGGTCTATAAAACATGACTAGGAAAATGACTATTCTGGATTGATAAACATGAGTGTGATGGGAAGTTTTAAATTTTTTTCTTTTATGTGATTCATTGGTTGACCAATTGTTTAATATTTTTGTGATATTACAATTGTGAATACATAAAGAGATTAAGCAATTTTTGACATACCGAGGGATTTAGTATGCTTGAGTATTAAAGAAAATTAAATATGGGATACAATGAACATATGTTGAGTTCTCTTACATATGATTGCAATTGAGACATATCTTACCTGAGTTAGTAATTGAGACATGTCTTTGACTCCCCGAATGAGTTTTTGGATATGTTCATGGTTACACGGTATATTTTCCTGTATGATTGGAGATATGTGGTTTATTATTTCTTTGTTCACTGCTCTGTTGTTTCGATGTCGTCTCATCATGTGCGAGTGGGAGATGTTGGACGGGTGGGCTCCAAAGATGGGCCGACCCAACCCGACCCACACATGATAACCACTTGTTGGTTACCATATACGTTTGGGAAAGGGAAGTTCATTTGTGTTCAACTTCCCAACCACTCCCAACCGCTGCTTATATATGCCACCAAAACTGTTGCTGTAAGAGACAAATTTTTTCCTTTCATTCGAAAAAGCAATGTGTGTGTGTGGGTGAACAAAATACAGAGAAGATTCATTTTATTATCTTCTTTATCAAGATTAAAATAAGGTCGTTGAACAATCTGTAAAAGGCATATTTACTGTGACTTGAGGAAGATTTTCGTTCGTGATTTCTTTCCGACCAGTGACATGATTCAACAAATGTTTATTCCACTGCATAATTTTGGAAAGGTAAGGCCCATTAACTTCTTTTTAAGAATTTCCTTCAATAACAAATAAAAATAATTAGCAATTATATAATTAAGGGTAAAATATGTATATAAATTATGCCCAACATACCATTTGTTAAAACAATAAAACTTTTGGTGCAAACCATCAATTGCCTAGAAACATTCATGTTGTATCACTAAGAGTCAATAGTAAATTTTACAAAAGCGTACCTGAATTCATAACGCTGAATTACTCTCTAGCATTGTGTGGTTGGCCTTTTAGATCTACGCGTTCTCTAGAGAATCCTTTAAGTTTCTCTGCACTCTCTCTCTGATAATGAGATGTCAGAAAAAATTGAAAGATCCGTGTATTTGGGGATTATGACCACTTATATAAACAACTTTTTCCTATTGTCATTAGGTATTCTTAATTCTGCTCATCATAGAATTAAAATATCATTTGATCTCTTCACATTAAAGGCCCACACCCTATTAGATACATTAAAGTTCATAATACAAAAAACCTTAATAGATTACTTTTAATTGGGTTTAACTTTATATGAAAATCTGTAATACATAATTATTCACATATAAACGTAATGTTGGATTAAGCATCCAACAATGCTAGATTAAACAATCCAACATAACAAACTTTATCATTAACATGTTCTTTGAAAAGCTTAATCAAGCGGCTTAATTTTATGTCACAACTGCCACCCACCACTGATAGGAGTGAATAGGAAAAATATTTTATGTTCCAAACGGTTAACACTTCAAATTAAACTTTCTAGGTTAATTAACATTAGAAATTTTATATGGATAAAAAAATTTGCAGGAGTTACATTGCTTGTATAGCTACAGCAATTGTTGCTCTTCTCTGCATTTTAATGCTTGCTTGTGTTTTCTGGATATCTATATCTTCATGGTATCAATTCTGAATATGGGCTCAACATAAAATCTTGGGAATTTGACTTCAAAAAGGAACTGCAAAAGCTTTTGAAAATTATGATTCATTGGCAAGCTCTGTATTATCTTAACGGATCAAGTGGAGGTTCTTATCCTTCTTGAGCTTTTGGTGAATATAAGCATTATAAGGATATAGGCTGTTTAGCTTTTAACATTTTATGCTACTACAAGATGGCATAGGTGTAAAGATAAAGTTAAAAAGGAATAATTAATTTATATTTAGCTTCCGTTCTAATTTGTTTATTATGTTCATTTACATTCTTGGATTATCTCGAGCCCAGTGAAAAGTTTGCTTGATTTTTATCTTACGATAGAAGTACGAGGATTTCATTGACTTGGAAGTTGTAACAAAATAGTTTGAATCATGGACATTATTTTTCTTCCAAATAATCTGAACTTTGAAGTAGATTTTTCTTGTTCCGAGAATTTGGGAGACTTTTGATAATAAATATGAATAAATTGTATTTTAAGAAATTAAAAAAAAGAAATAAATCTTTTTATTTTTTTATTATTGTAAATATCAGTTGACTTATTATTCTAAATATCAATACATCTCATTGTAATTTCTTTTAAAAAAATATTAATCTATTATGGATCTCTGTGGAAGTATACAAAGTAAATATTTGAGAACTAAAATAACGAAATGTTTACATCTGAAAAAATATTAGTCTATTAAGGGGTGCGATAGAGAAGACCATAACATATGCAGAGCACAATTGGAGTAGATGCATCAATGAGAAAATTAAAGTGGGGGATATGATAGATTTAGGTGGCGTTTGTTTTTTAACTTAATGACTTAAAGTGACTTAACTTAATTAATTAAGTTAATTAGAGGTGTTTGTTTTTTATAACTTAATGAGAATTTTTAGATAATTTTGACTTAATAAAATAAGCTAATTTTTTTGGCTTTTTACTTAATGGAGAAATCTGAATTAAGTCAATTACTTGCTAATGTCAAAAATATCCCTGTTTTATAATTTATTTTTCATGTCTATCCCAAAACTCACCCATAGATATTTACCCCACATAAAAATATACATGTTTTTTCTTTCTTATATTATATACAATAAAATTTAAGATTTATGGTATTTTATATATTAAATTCTAAAATAATTATGTATTCACTTGAATATAGTTTTACTTATAAATGTTAAAATATTGTGGTATTTAATATATTATTTATTTGACATTCAAATTTAATAAGGATACAAATGTAAAAGTACATATTTTCAGCTTTTTAAGTTGAAAAAAACAAACAACTTAATACTTATTTTCTGAGATTCAAACGAAAAAACAAACATATTATTCAGATTCAGACATTCAGACATTTAGACTTATTCAGAATTCAGACTAATTCAGGTCTATTCAGATTTCAGACAAAAAAACAAACGCCACCTTACTAATCCACCACATAATCTAATTTTTTAGGTTGAATAATCATTTATCACATCCAACAAGATACCCTTTTCTATCCACCCAAAGTCCTTTACATTAAAAACCTAACCTATTTGTTGTATTAAAATGCAATTTGCAGTATTATATAGCCAAAAACTGTAGGCTATTTCACTATTAAAGTTGGATACTAATTTATGAGGAGTGCTAGCATCAGTCGCCCTCCACCTGTTTCATTATTTTGATTGCCGTATAATTTTAAATCAATAATAAAATATTGATAACATTTAATTTTATTTTGATATTATTATTTATATACTGAAAAAATTAACTTTAATATCCTCATCCTCTCCCTCTCTCCTAGATTCCACTACAACTTCTTGTTAATTTTTTTGATCAACTTCTTTTCTTTAATTTTTAATTGAAGGTTTGAAAAGTTAAAAAAAAATTCTGATATGGTATTTTTTTGGATGTACACCGTCATATCTACTAAGATAATTTTCTTATTTACTTTTTAAAATAAATATTTTTAAATTTAATTTTTTTAAAAGAAGGTGATTGACCCAACCGGGAATAAATTTCTAGTGAACCTAATGAAAAATCCTTTCTGCTAATTCATCCATCACTATCCTCACTTATGCAGGCCAAAAAAGAAATTAATGAAGAAATTGAAGAAGAAGTTGCAGTGGCCAGGAGAAAAGAAAGAAAAAAAATTTAGAGAGAGAGAGGATGAGGATATTAAGTAAATTCTCTTAGCATAAAGATAATAATATTAAAATAAAAATTAAAGTTATCAATATTTTATTATGTTAAAATTATATAAAAATTAAAATAATAGAACATGTGGTGAGAAGGAAACCTAGCGACTGAGACAGTCGCCCACATGGGCCACTGTCGCTAGCACTCATAATTTATTCGCATGCACAACTGGCCAAACGGGTGATTGGGTCGTGTTTGTGTCGTGTCAACTTCGTGCATGTTAAATTTAGGTCGACCCAAACATGATACGAAAAAATAATCGAGTTAGCCAATAACTCGCTTAATATCTATATATTAAACAAAAGTTACATTAATTATTTACACAATGTCATACATACATATATACATACACACATAATTTATCGATATTATAAAATCTACATATTTATCAAAATATTCTACATTTACACTATTGAGATTTTAATTATATATATGTATCTTCTCAATATATATATATATGGAAATAATATTATATATAAATATTATAAAATATACATTTCTACTAATATTTTACACATTTACACTATTGAAGCTCTAAATGTATTTAAAATTTTATAAATAAAACATTGTGTTTATATTCATCCTTTAAAGAATAAAAAAAATCATCTCTAATATTTGAATTTTGATGAAAAGATCCTGCAAATTATTTTAAAATAGAAAATATAATCGGGTTATTGATCGAGTAAATGGGTCAAGAATTTTAACCCTAACCCTGACACGGAAAACAATCGTGTTGATCTGGATGCAACCCATTTAATAATCGTGTTAAATTCGACGACACATACCCATTTATTCGTGCCGTGTCTGTGTAAAGTAATCAGATCGTGTCAAATTTTGCTAGCTCTACACATGGTACATGTTGTTACCATGATGATTTTTATGCTTGATACCAGTCAACAGTATGAATTTGAAAAAAATGTAGCATTCAAATGCAATTTGCAGTATTAAAGCAAAAAACTTTAAGGTACATCATGGTTGAAGTTGAACAACAATTTATTCGTATCAATACGTCGGTACATGTTGTCATTATGATAATTCAAATGCTTGTGATATCTGTAAAATAATACATAAATTAGAAATTATATGTGTAGTACTAAAATGCAATTTACAATTGCAGTTAAAGCCTAACTGCAAGGTATCTCATGGTTAAAATTGAATAATAATTTATTGGCACGTACATGTGGCTACATGTTGTCATTATGAACAACAATTGAATAATAATATGGAAATTAGCAACTTTAATTCTTCATCCTCAATAAATTAAATAATAGCGCACTATGAACAAAAACTTGCAAGCTTATTCTATTAATCAATATTTAGTCTTTAATTACTAATATATGTATATTGATTGAAAAAATATCTCATATTGTTGAGTGCAGCTTCAGAGTTAATAATATAAGTCTTAAGCATCTTGATTCTAAAATTATCTTTTGAGTAAGAGTTTGTTTGTTAAACATTTGAAATCCGAAATTTTATTAATTTTAGATCTTTTTCTAAATTTGATTGTTTGTTGTTTGTAATTTATGTCTGATTTTTAGATATTTGCATTTGAATAGAAAAAATAAACTTTTGCGACTTTTATTTAAATAGAAAAAGGTATGAATGAGATGTAAATATTAAATCCTAAAAATATCTCTATTAAATATACTTATTTTCTAAATTATAAAACATAATCCCCTTTTTTTAATTTTGACTTATAGGGACATAATTGTTAATTAATAATTTTAAAATATTTTTATTTGTTAAGTAAATAAGATGTTACTTATATTCAAATATTCAAAAATAAATATATTATTTAGAAATTTATACTCAAACCCATTCAAATTTTAATCAAATTTAAATTTATTCAAATTTTAGATAAAAAAAACAAACGCTACCTAAGTTACTTTGATCATGGACTTGTATAATTTCCTATTAACATTATTAGAAAAATTCACCTCACGTTACGTTCTCGTAGTTTGACACTAAGTAACTTTCAGTTTTCATTATATTTAAAAAACAAGTAGAAGACCATTGGCATAAATTAGAATTATGTTATGCTTAAAACTTCTTTGTTCATTAATTGTTATCTATTCCAACTTTCACTCTATGGGAATTCTAATTTAAAAAAAGAAAATCTCATTATATTGGATATTAGACTATAGGTCCTTCTTTAGAGTAAGTGCTCGTATTTTTTGAAAAAAATTGAAATTTAAGTTTTTAAAGCTTTTTATAATAATATGAAACTGCCAATGTATTAAAAAAAAAGGAAAACCAGCACTGTCAGAATGACTAATTAGATTATTTTATACAGGTCAAAAGACAAATTAGGGGTGGGCACGGTTCGGTCCGGTTTGGTCCGGTTCGGTTCGGATCGAAATTCTGCAAAACTAATTTAAATCGGTTATTTTATAAAAAGAATTAAATAAGAACCAAACTCAATAAAAACCGAATATAAACGGATCTTTTTGGATCGGTTCGGTTCAGTTTGATTTTTTTAGTTTTTGGCCTGTTTTGAATTTCTAAATTTTTAGCGCATTAGGCCTCATGAATGTAATAATTTTTTTCAACAATTAATTTATCCTAATTTCATTACAATTATTAACAATAAATACAAAGTATTCAAAACGCATTTTATCACTAATATCTTACTAACTACTAATAAGGTACTTACAAAATATGAAATATTTCAAAATATATAATCAAACTCCAATACTCCATCTACATAAATATAATGTTGTAAACATAAATAAAAATAACAACAATTAAAACTTACAACACAAAATAAAAAGAAATTTGGAAACAAACACCAACAACAATTTTTAAATATATATATACCCGTAATCGTGTGTATGCATGCATATTTTAGTTATCTTACGCAACCAATTAAAATTTAACACGTGTCTATTTAAATAAAATTTCAAGAATAATTCGGTTTTTCGGTTCGATTTTTCGATTCAATTGAGTGAACCAAATATTGAACCTGCATTTCAGTTTTTTTTATAAACTATATATTTCGGTTTTTTTTTAAATTAAAACCAGTCCGAATAGAACAGTTCGGACGATTCAGTTCGATTTTCTCTAGTGCATGATTTTTTTGCCCACTCCTAAGACAAATCATAAGGACCTAGACAAAGACAATTTAATCAATGAGATAATGTTTGAAATATAAGTGTGCAACCCAAGAGGGGGGGTGAATTAGAGTTTTAAAAATTATCCTAGGCAAACCACACAACAATTTAATCTAATGCCTTAATAAATTCGAAAACAATAAATTCAATCAAGCACAATATTAAAAGAGTAAGGGAAGAGAAAACGAACACAAAGATTTTTACGTGGTTCGGCTATCCCCGCCTACGTCCACGCCTCCAAGCTCACCCGGCTTGAGGATTTCACTATCCAAGCCTCCCAAGGCTTCAAATGTTTACAATTGACTTCTAAGGTGTCAATGAACCTTTACAACAATAGATTATATCCCCAATCTCTTCACCCCAAGTGTTTCCCACACTTGTACACTCACAAATTGATGAGAAATGAAAATCACAACAATGAAACTCTCTTTAAGAGTGGATATACAAATTGAAGAACAAAGATGATTTAATGAATGATGATTCACGAAGTTGAAGCTCAATATATGTTGTGTGCACTTGTTCTTGCTTGCTTGGATTACCAAAAATGAATTGGCTTTGAGTTTATATAGTTTGAACTCAAAAACTAGCCGTTACTCACATTCCAGGCGTATCCGGTTTGCCGTTTTATGGAATCCGGTAAGCCGGATTTATGTTACCGTTAAGGCAAAATTCAAAATTTTGCCTAACCGGTTTGTCGGTTACGAAATCCGGTATGCCGTTTTCGTTCTGGATGCTTACTGCCCCGAATCCGGATTTCCGGTTTTTAGAATCCGGTAAGCCGCTTGCTACAGTAACCTGCACAGTGCACTATTTTCTGAAATTACAGTTTGACCCCAAAACTTTATAAAACTGTACTACGGCCCAAAACGTTATGAAACTTTACAAATAGGTCCAATTTCAGAATTTCTAAGTAATGCTTTGTTAATCCCAAAACTTTCTGAAATTATAATATAGCTAAAAATGCTATGACACTTTTCAAATAAGTCCTTTACCAAAAATTCAAGCAATACTTGTTTATTTCAAAGTTTTCAAAATTCTTTCAATTAAACCATAAACTTTGAAAAACAACCAATTTCATAAAATCATTTTTCCATTAAATATGAAACATTTATAATGTGAAAATAATGATTTATTTAAAAAGAATAAAAATAATCAATTTCATAAAATCATTTTTCCATTAAATATAAAACATTTATAATGTGAAAATAATGATTTATTTAAAAAGAATATTAAATAATTTGAGCTTAAAAGTTTAATCATTCTTAATCTTATTTGTTATCATCAAAATCAATATTATGGAAACATATATGTTAACAATGTTTACCTTTAACTTAAGAGAATGTTTTTATTTATTTGTTTATTTATTCAATATAAAAACATTGATAAAATGTTATTTAAAGAAATAAAGAAATCTTAATATCTTATCTCTGCTCTCATTGTTCACTTCGTCCTTGTACTGTTGCAAGTGCAAGAATGGACACAATCACCTCTGGCCAGAAAAACACACTAACCAATGAGATAACGTTTGCGTCCAAGATGCTGTTTTTATTTATTATTTACTCAATATATATACAACAGGTTGTTTGATTAGGATATATAATATAATTTGTTATGTTGAGATGATGGATGCTATATATATTCATAGTTGATATGAGTATTGGTATCCGATTAATATATATATATATATATATATATATGAAACTTTGATAAGAATAGTCAGGATGTGGTAAAAAAAGTCAATAATCAGTGGTGTAAAATCTATTATGTTAATATTTAAAAAATAAAATTAATTAACCCCATGCACATGACACGCATTAATTAGTGTGTATTATTTATTACTCCAAGAAAGTAAGTATAATAATATATTTTTTTTATTACATGAGACTATTGCTCATATTACATGAGAATATAACTGATATTTACAAATCAGACTATGACTGGGACCAACTTACATCAATGTTAATGGAGCACTGCCCAAATTTTAACCCTCTCAAATATTCGAAAGATGTCTACTCCTCACTCTTGGGTAAGAAAGAAGACTGCATTCACTCAAATTTAATTGAGTAAGGAAATACCCCCATAATGCATTGTGGGGGTTCGAACTACTGCCCTCTAATAATTATTATATATTTTTTCATCCAAATCAAAGCAATTTAAATAGTTTGACAGATGTGCTATAATAATTTAGGATGAATATTTTATCATAATCTAATAATCTTCTAAGTAAATTATTCAATTGTTGATTGATTGTTAATAAATAAAAAAATTAAATTTTATCCATATACTACTACTAAAAAACATACGACAGAAGATCTTTAAGTATAGCTTAGATCGCGAGAGTATCCTGTTCTAATAATTTAACATGCAACTTGTCACTCTTTAGCCATTATAAATAATGACCTGCCTCAGCTCGAAATTCATCACCTAGCCAAGAAAAATGTCATCTTCTTTAGCAATAATCACCCTCTTCGCCCTCTTACCACTCGTTTTCTCCATAGCTAATGCTCAAGTTCCTCCTTCTGAAACTTTTCAGTTTGTCAATGAAGGAGACTTTGGGGATTTCATAGTTGAATACGGCGGGGATTACAGAATGTTGGGCATCTTCAATGCTCCATTCCAGCTTGGCTTTTATAACACAACACCCAATGCTTACACCCTTGCTCTCCGCTGGGGTCTTACTCGACAGGAGCCCTTTTTCCGTTGGGTTTGGGAAGCCAACCGCGGCAAACCGGTACGCGAAAACGCCACCTTTTCTTTGGGAACCGACGGAAATCTTGTATTGGCCGAAGCGGATGGCACAGTCGTTTGGCAAACCAACACTGCCAACAAGGGTGTCGTCGGTTTCAAGTTGCTATCAAATGGCAACATGGTGCTTCATGACTCAAAGGGTAACTTTATTTGGCAGAGTTTTGATTATCCAATTGATACTCTCTTGGTGGGTCAATCTCTTCGTGCCGGTGGGGTCGCCAAGCTCGTCAGTCGAGCTTCGGAAAAAGAAAACATTGACGGCCCTTACAGCTTTGTGATGGAATCTAAGAGATTGGCAATGTATTACAAAAGCAGCAACTCTCCGCGGCCTGTTCTCTACTTCACTTCATCTGAATGGTTTACTGTCCGAGAAGGCTCTTTAGAGAATATAACATTCACGTCCGAACCAGAAACTGAAGAAGCTTTTGCCTATCATCTGTCCCTGGATTCTTCAGTCGCTGGTGTCCGGCTGGCTAGACCAAGATACAACAGCACAATATCGTTGCTGCGGCTAGAAATGGATGGAAATCTCAGGATCTACACTTACGACGAAAGGGTTGATTGGGGTCCAACGGAGAAGACATTCACACTTTTCGACAGGGATTCAGATTGGGAAATATCTGAGTGTCAGCTGCCGGAGAGATGTGGCAAATTTGGGCTGTGTGATGACAATCAATGTGTTGCTTGCCCTATGGGAAAGGGTCTGCTTGGCTGGACTAAAGAGTGTGAAGCGAAGAAAGTTACTTCTTGTAAGGCAAGTGATTTTCATTATTACAAGGTTGAAGGAGTTAATCATTTTATGAGCAAGTACACAAGGGGAGCAACAACAAAAGTGGAAGATTGTGGCAAGAAATGTACTTCGGATTGCAAGTGTTTGGGATATTTTTACCACCAGGAGACTTCGAAATGTTGGATCGCTTATGACTTGAAGACTCTGACTAAATTCCCCAACTCTACACACGTTGGATTCATAAAGGTTCCCAACAATCAAACAATAACGAACCTCGTCAACTTACTTTGAAGTTCAAGTGTAAGCTGCAGAACGTTTTCTGTTCTTTTTTTTTTTCCAAAAAAAATGTGTTTGTTTTAAATTGACGGAGGATGATTTTAGTTAGTGAGATGTTGCTTCAAGTGTTTTAAATCTTTCTTTTCAAGGATCTTCTTTGTATCGTTTTAGTGAGTTTTTTTTTCTTTTTTTTGGGTTAGCTTGCATTTCCGTGCTTTGTAATTTCTTTTTAGCTTGAATAATTATGATCGTATTTCTCTTTTTCGCTTATAAAAAATAAATAAATAAAGCGACAAAATCCATTGATCAAGTAAATATCACCTATGAGGACCATGTGAAAAGTGTTCAAATATTGTCCTAAAAATTCCCGCACAATTAATGGATATAAATTATAAAAATTTAAATTAAATGAGCAATAATAAGATGAACAATTTTTATAATAAATGTTTCATCATTATGATCAAGAATATAGATATCGACATGTTATCGAGTCTACATATAGACAAAAAAAGGTCCGCATAAAAGTAAATGTGAATTAAAAAGAATGAAGAACACTTACAAATCATCTCGTTTTTAATTACCTCGCATCTAAATCTTAAGCTAATCCTCACAACTTTAAATGGAAGAGATGGAAATCAAGGTTTTCGATCTCTACATTTTTCTAACTAAATCTAAGCATAACTTTAATTTCTCGCCGTCAATTATGGCCGAGAATGTAGAAAAGCTTCAAGCAAGCAGCTTCCAACTTTCAAATTTGCTTTCTTCAATTTATGCACAATGGAATCAGCGACTTTTGAATTCTCACTCGCTCACCCCCTTTAATTTAATTTTATTTCAAATGGCTTCCCGAAAGGCTGAAGAACAAGGGCACACAACTTGGGCCTTTAAGTAGCCGAGGAAAGAGCAAAATTTGGACCTGCAAATTTAATTGAAACCAACAGTGCACGTTCTGATGACGTGGCGCACTTTCATCCATCGATTTCGAGCAGAAACAAGCTAAATTAGCGGTTAAATGCGTTGGGCCTTCGCTCTGTTAGGGCCTCGCTTTATAAAGAGCTACATTTAGTGCAGGTCCTCAAACAGTTGGAGAAAAAACACATGGGCCGTCCTTTCATTTTGAGGTAGTTGATGGTCTAATAGTGCTCTGCGTAAATGTACAACTTTTGTATTGCTAGAAACTTTTCCACAGTCATCATCGTTTGAGTTTTTTTTCCTAATTTAATGAGAATTATGGCATGTTTAGTATTGTTTTCGAATTTGTATTTTCTGAAAATAAAAAAATATTTTGTAGTTGCTGTATTTTGAATTTAAATATGTGTCTGATATCATTTTCTGTATCCTATATTTTAAAACTGAAAACAGTAATATGCGTTTGGTAGACACAGTTAAAAAAGATAAAAACAGAGAATATGCGTTTGATAATGATTTTTCAAAAATAGTTTTTACTAATCATTTACATTATATTTATAGTCATAAAATAATTATTTAGCTAATACATACACAAATACAACAAAATAATTTAAACAAATTTATTATAAAAAAATTACATGATGATAAAGTTTAAAAATTAACATTAATTAAAAAAAGTTTGACATTATCATTGTTTTTACGCCATATAATTAAGATATATATTACAACACATGATTTAAACAAAATAGTTATAAAAAAAATTACATGATAGATATTATGCATTACGTATGTAATCATGCCACATAGAAGCTGCAATTCCATCTCTTGTAGCATTCATCTCTGCGACGCTTGCTGGATATAAATCAATATTAGTAAGTGGCCTACTAGTGTTTCATTCTTCGTTGGTTACCAAATCTTGCACATCAAAGTCCCCAAATAACCTATCACTTGCATTTTCTTGTCGAATAAAATTATGTAAAGTGCAACATGCAATTGGAATTAGACATTGCTTACGTAAACTATAATTATGCATGTCCCTTAAAATTGAAAATCGCACTTTTAAAACACCAAAGTATTGCTCAATTATATTACGCAATGATGAATATATATAATTAAACAATTCTTGGGGACCTCTAGGTGCTTGACCTAATCCTCTATAATCACGTAAATGATATCTCTCACCTTTATATGGTGCCAAAAATCCCTTCATATTTATGTATCCAGAATCCACAATGTAGTAATATCATAAAATATAAAAATAATAAAATATAACTTAATATATATATATATATATATATATATAAAATAAGGCTTTATAATCTGAAATTTTTCTTTTTATAAAATCATTATTTAATTGTTTATCAATTCTTTGTGGATTTAAATCCTTCTGTAAACAAATTAAATCATTTTGTTTTGTTTTAATTAAAACATTGATTTTTTTTTTGATAAACAGAAGTGGCTTTAATGATATTCAAATTTCTTATTTTTGGCTTTTCAATAAAAGGAAAAACAAGTTTTTTATTTTGAACTTTAAATGATATACTATTATAATTAACAGTATAAGAAGTTATAAGATTTATAAAGGGGGTTCCTAAGATGACAGCATGATGTATATCATTTGTCAAAATAAAAGAAGTTTTAAATTCAAAATCATCATTTAAAACTGAAGCGTCAACTTTAGATGTAATTCGTAATTTTGAATTATTGGCGGCAGAAAGCCTTTCTTTAGTTCCCGGGGTGAGGTGCGAAGGAACGGAAACACCCCTTTAACAAGCAAGCTACGCACCCTTGAGTTCCCGGGGTGAGGTGCGAAGCTAGTTCCCGAGTAAGTAGCTAAAGCAAGAGGGCACAAGCGGTTGTAGGTACGCTAAGTTTATATATTATATATATATATATATATGATTTTACCCTTTGTAATTATTTATGTTCCTTTGTATCGGGTGGTCCCCTAGACACAAGTGAGAGCGCACATGTCTCTTCACTCGAATTTGTTTTTCTTTTCTCTCTGACCATTTGTAAAGCTACAGTCAAAAGATCAGCTAAAGCTACAGTTTCGCTACAGTATTGAAGCAACAGTTTCGCTACAGTGGTGGAGCTACAGACTCGCTACAGTTTAAAGCTACAGAACCCTTGTATTTTAATCTGAAGGAAGACTTAGATTCCTCAGATTCGTGTTTTTTCTTTCTTCTTCTTCTCTTCCTTCTCTTATCTCTCTCTCATTTTCTCTAAGATTGGGAATTTGGAATCTGGAAGGAAAGAATTTTCCTGTCTTCAGATTAATTTCCCGTCTTTGTAAAACTTTCTTTTAAAGCATTACCTCAAGCAATTCAAATGTAAGATTTTTAATTTTCCTTTTAAAGTTGTAATAAATTTTAAATTCATGTATGTTTAAATTTCTACAGTTTAAATTCTCGCAATTTAATTTTTGCATTTTATTTTAAAGCATTTTACCTTTTAAAGCACGCTTGCAGACTGATCCGTATCAGATCTGCCATATAAATTATACGTTCCTCTGAGGCAAAGAGACCAGATCTTTGTCCTCAGTTGTATCTTCTCTTCTCCCTCTTAATGGGTTTTTACCTCCTACCATTAAAGAAGTCAAAGCCCAAGAAACCTTCATTACCCAAAAATCCAAAGCCCAATCTCTTTTGGCCAGTGCCAAAATAAAAGATGAATATTTCAAAGTCATTTCTGGAATAGAAAACAACACATGGTAGATTTACCATATGAAAACTCTTTTGATGAAAGACAAATACCGACTAAAGCCCGTCCTATCCAGATGATTATAGAATTGGAAAAACATTGCAAAGATGAAATAAAAAATAAATGATGTTTCGAAGGGTTTTGAAAGTGTGATGTCACGTTCTTCAGTCTTTATTACACAATCAGTCTTTAAAAAATTAAGTTTTTTCATTTTATAAATTTTGTCTTTAGAAACCTTTGGCAAATCCCAATTATCAATTGCTTTATTAAAATCTTCAATAATGAATTTTTCTGAATTCACCACGTTCTTTGAAACACTAGTCTTCTCGGAAAAAGAGCTAGAGAAAGACAATGTTCTATGCAGTAGAGAATCCACGCAATTTAAAACTCAAAATAAAACCTATATGAACGCCTACAGGTATGGTTTTACTGCCCTAAGCGGAAATCTCATCCTAAAATGGGACTTACTACCAGCGAAAAATTCAGCACACACACAGACTTTAACAAAAGAAATAAGCAACACAGATGCTTTACTAAATATTACACCTACTTTCCCCTAGCTCTGATACCAAGAACAATCGGGGATCGTGGAAAGTGTATGAGTGTTCAAGAGAATATCAATTTTAAAAGATTTTAACAAACAATTAAATAAGCGAGAAAACGAAAGGTTTATTATCTTTATATTTTAATTATCAAACAAGGGTACGTGGCGTTATTGCCAATTGATGCAGAACTTAATCTGCCTTTGGGACATTCTCAGGGATCAAATCTGGCTTAGAACAGATCAATCTCGTATCCCGCACAATTTTGCTTCCAGTCGATATACCACTTTAATTTTATTTGATTTTATTTTTATTAGCAAGCCTAGCAATAAGATCTAAGGCTCATAGATAATACTAGATCTGGGTCCCGGAAATAGTATTCTGATTTATTGGAGGGAGAAGAGAAGATACAACTGAGGACAGAGATCCGGTCTCTTTACCTCAGAGGAACATATAATTTATATGGCAGATCTGATACGGATCAGTCTGCAAGCATGCTTTAAAAGGTAAAATGCTTTAAAATAAAATGCAGAAATTAAATTGCGAGAATTTAAATTGCAGAAATTTAAACATACATGAATTTAAACTTTATTACAACTTTAAAAGGAAAATTACAAATCTTACATTTGAATTGCTTGAAGTAATGCTTTAAAAGAAAGTTTTACAAAGACGGGAAATTAATCTGAAGACAGGAAAATTCTTTCCTTCTAGATTCCAGATTCCCAATCTTAGAGAAAAGGAGAGATGGATAAGAGAAGGACGAAAAGAAGAAGAAACAAAAAACACAAATCTGAGGAGTCTAAGTCTTCCTTCAGATTTAAATACAAGGGTTCTGTAGCTTTGAACTGTAGCGAGTCTGTAGCTCCACTATTGCAGCGAAACTGTTGCTTCAATACTATCGTGAAACTGTAGTTTTAGCTGATCTTTTGACTGTAGCTTTACAAATGGTCAGAGAGAAAAGAAAAATAAATTCGGGTGAAGAGACATGTGCGTTCTCACTTGTGTCCAGGGGACCACCCGATATAAAGGAACATAAATAATTACAAAGGGTAAAATCATTTACTTTTTTTATACTCTCGAAAGGAATAATAAAAGTACAATAATTACAAGAAAAGTAGATGCTTTAGTGCTTTATTGGCGACAATACCCCGAAGCAGTCATCTTCATTTTCATCCCCAAGGGAAATGAACGGTTCAGGTTCGCCTGAGGAGCTTGATAAAGAACTTGCAACAGATGTCTCTAATATGGAGGCAAGGAGCTGCTGCATGACTTTGAAATATTCATCTTCTATTTTGGCACTGACCTCAAGGAGCTGCTGCATGACTTTGAAATATTCATCTTCTGTTTTGGCACTGACCAAAAGAGATTAGGCTTTGGATTTTTGGGTAAGGAAGGTTTCTTGGGCTTTGACTTCTTTAATGGTAGGAGGTAAAACCCTTTTAGAACAGAGCCGATTTCAGATTAGGGTATCGGTTAATTTGGTCTGTTCATCAAATTTTGACCGCCATTTGACTTTAAAGGTCTTTTGTAAAACAAGTTGGGTTTCGTGGGTATGAAATCTGAAATTCCACATCTATAGCCATGGAAGGAAGAAATTTGAACAGAAACAGAGAAATGAGGGAAACCTTTTCTCGGAATTAGTAGGGATATAATGAGTTTTGAAAAGATTCAAACAATGGATGGCATTTGGAGTTAAAATTTCTGGTATTGGGCCAAAAATGTTCCACCACTGTTGAAACCAATTTGGAAGGCTTTTGATGGTTATTTTTTAATTGAAGAAAAATAACCATGAATGAGATTTTTTTGGGTTTTGGATGAAGAATATGTTAAACCAGGCTTGTTGATAATCCCAATAGGAATAAGTGAAATAATGAGGTAAACGTATTTGAAAATTTAGAGGGAAACTTTTTTGTTTGTGGAGTTGGTCACTCTACTGGTTTGGGCTCAAGACTTTTAAAATGGTAACTGTAGAATAAATGGGTTCGGTATGGGTTTCACTGAGAAAGAAATGTTTGAATTTGACGAACTCAGTGGACTCAAGGATGCTTTGGTAATAAGACTGAGGTTTTGTCAAATCCCATGGTTTGAAAAACCTGCCTTTGGGAAAAAACTTTGAAATAGCTTGAAAAGGATCAGTGTGGTAAAAACCATCTTCTATAGTTAAAATGTTTTGAAAATGAGTTTTATCATACCAATCGGAAGTTTTTTTGAAAGCTTTGGTTGTGAAAGGACAATCTGAGAAGATGCACTCTCACCAGAAAGAACAACATTTTGTGAAGAATCTTTAGAAATTTCTTTGGAAATAGATTTTTCTTCCTTTGGGGAAGATTGACTTTGAGAAAAACTTTGTAATACTAACATAAGTTCAGGGGATTTAGAAATGAATTTTATCCATTGATTTACCTGTTCTTTAGAGGAAATTACTTTGGATTTGACTTCTTCATCTTCAATCATGTCAATCCATGATTTAATTAGCATGGCTGATGAAAGTAGTTTTTCTTTAGGAGGAAAGGAAGGTTGGGAGGCTTTCAATGGTGTTTGGGACACATGATCTTTGAGGATCCATTTCCCTTTGTCTTTCTTTTTAGGCGGCATTTATCTGTTTTGAAGAAATTCCTTAGTTAGAAAATTAGGGAGAGAATTTGTTTCTCCTTTAATAAATTCAATGTCAAAATAAAAAATGCTTAAGATGGCTTGCCATCGTACAAAAATCTGTTTTGATGCAATGTTTTGAACATATTTTTCCAAAACATGTTTTGCAGCTTTGCAATCAATTCTAAGTAAAAATTTTTGATTTAATAGATCACTTTGAAATTTAGATATGCATAAAACGATAGAAAGAATTTCTTTTTTAATAGTAGAGTAATTTCTTTGACATTCATTCCAATGAGCATAAACATACTGTACTATTTGTTCTTTATGATTATCTACTTGCTTTAATATTCCACCATAACCTAAGTCTGATGCATCAGTTTCTACAATCTTAGGTAATGTAGGATTAACAAGAAATAAACATGGAATGTTTTTAGCAGAGTTCTTTATGAGTCTAACTGTGTTGGTATGCTCATTAGTCCAGGCAACATGATTTTTCTTCAACCTATCATGCAAAGGTTTGGTCATCCTATTGATATTAGGACAGAAATCAAGAACATAATTTAAACTCCCTAGAAATCTCTGTAATTGGGTTTTTTCTAGGATTTATCTGAAAACTTGTCAGCAAAGGCAAATGATATTTCAATGGGAGTAATGGTTCATTTTGAAATGTAATGACCAAGGAACCGAACTTTAGTTTGGAATAAAGAGACTTTAGAGCTAGAAATAGCTAGACCAATTTTTCTAGTTGCTAAATAAAAAGTTTTTAAATGTTCGAAATGTTGATCAATTGTTTGAGAAAAAATCAACACGTCATCTATATAGACAATGCAAAATTAGAAAAAGGATTATAAATGTCATTCATGATTATTTGAAATTCTGAAGGTGCATTCTTTAAACCAAAAGGCATTACTGTCTACTCGTATTGTCCAAATAGAACAGTGAAAGCAGTTTTGTAACGGTCTTTAGGATGAATTTGAATTTGCCAAAATCCAGATTTCATATCAAATTTTGAAAATATGAAAGCAGAGTGAAGTTTTTAGAGCAAATTTTTTTTATTAGGTATATGATACCTAATCCATTTTAATGCTTTATTTAAAGGTTTGTAATTTATCACAAGTCTGGGTGTTCCTCTTTCTATTTTGGAATTTTTGTTAACATAGAAAGCGGCACAAGACCATGGCGATTTGGATTTTACAATGAGTCCTTTGGACTCCAAGTCTTTGATTTCATCTTTGCAATTTTTTTCCAATTCTATATTCATCTGGATAGGACAGGCTTTAGTCGGTATTTGTCTTTCATCAAAAGAGTTTTTATATGGTAAATCTACCATGTGTTGTTTTCTATTCCAGAAAGCAGATGGCAAATCAGCACATATTTCCTTTTCAATTAAAGCTTTAAAATCAGAAATTTTTCTTTTTACAAATTCATCTTGTAATTGATTTTCAATTCTTTGTAAACTTAAATCTTTCTTTAGAGAAATCAGATCATTTTGTTTGACTTTAAGGAGGGTGTTAATTTGGTTATGGTAAACAGAACAGGCTTTAACAATGTTTAGGTTTCTTGTTTTAAATTTTTCAATGAAAGGAAAAACAAATTTTTTGGTTTTTGCTTTAAAAGATATACTATCATAATTGACAGTATAGAGAGTAATAAGATTGATAAAAGGGGTTCTTAAAATGACAGTATGGTGTATGTCATTTGTAAGAATAAAAGAAGTTTTAAATTCAAAACCATCGTTGTGAATAGAGGCATCAACTTTAGATTTAACATTAAGTTTTGAATTATTTGCGGCAGAAAGCCTTTCTTTTATTTTCTCATGGAATCTTTTGGAGACAATATCTTTTTTAATGCAATTTAAATCGGCACCTGTATAAAAAAAAGGGCAATAGTGTCGATTACAAAATCTTTAAAAAGAATTAAGGTGATTTTAATCAAATATTTTCTTGTGGTAATTTGCTTTAAGACAAACAGAAAATCATTTGGTATGGATTCAATGTTATCTACTCTCTGTTCTTTATTATCACTATTATCAGGTTCTGATTCTTTATCAAAATTGTCTTGTAATTGTCTTTGTAAAAGAAGTTGGATTGTTTCAGAGTCATTTTTCTATTTTTCTTTTAAATCTTTTATCTCAAGTTTAATATCTTTTATTTCTTTTTGAAGATTCTAGATATTAGGGGCTGTTTTCTTTGTTTTCTTTTTGCCTAGGATGTCAGTGAGATCATAAGCATTCTTTTTAATGATTGGAGCTTTAGAAATTTCAGCTTTGTTGGGTTCAAGAGTTTTTAAAAGTTTATCAAGGTATTCTTTTTGGAGACTTGGATCAGAAATGTGTTTTACTAATTCAAGAAAAGTTTATTGTTCTTTACTCAAAACATTAATTTTCTTTAAATAAGATTTAGAATCAGAATCTGAATCTTTGTCACTCAAAGAAACAGATGTGTCTGAGTCATTTAGCTCATCAATCTGTAAAGGCTCACTGTCTCCCGTCATGGAAGACTTAGAGTCAGGAGACTCTACAAGTAAGGGGGCTATCGTAGAAAATAATTCTTCATCAAGGCCAAGCTCATGGAGCTTTCTGCTCATTCTACAAAATTTTACAGTATGACTTTTCTTTCCACATTTAAAACACATGGCTTCTTTGTAATTAAAAGGAGTTTTTGGTTTTGTAATTCTATGCTTTCCTTTTGAAGACTGAGATTTTCTATTAGGTTTAGAAGGTTTCCTATAGAAAGGTTCTCTAAATTCTCGAAAGGATTTTTTGTGAGATTTTGATTTGTAATGTTTCTTGTAAGGTTTCGAAGAACACTTACCATTATAATCTTTGGAAATAGAAGTTTTAAAAGGGTCATAATTGAATTGTTTACAGAAACTTCCTAATTCTTGTTTAGATTTCCTAAGCTCCCATTTTAGTCGTTTCTGTAACTTCAAATCTTGACAAATCTTTAAACCTTCCTTATTGATGAAACTGACGAGTTCACCGTAGCTGAGTTCATCATAAGGAATACGGTTATCATAAAGGGCTTTAATGGAATTTCTAACCTTTTCTCCCAAGAGAGTGGGTAAACCAGCAAGAAATTTTTCTTTTCAAGTGATATGGTTTGCATCATCTCGGAGGAAAAGTCTAGTAAAGATAATGGTTTTGTATGCTTGAAAATCACTAAGTTTCCTACATCTTAAGTTACGTAGTAACTCAACATTTTTGTCTCTAAGGTGAGAAGGGTCACCTATGAAATGGAGAGAAATAGTGAGGATTAAAGTGACAACAACATCTTGAATAAGGTTATTAAACTCGTCAAGAATATGTACTTTATCCTCATCAGATTGTATGGAATTTAAAATATCTAATTGTTGCTGTTAAGTGAGTAGGTGATCCCAACCTTTAAGCTGACCTATAAAACCAACTATAAGGATTTTTACAATGGCCTTGTCAGAAATTCCCTGTTGAGTTTTATAGACATTAGTTGCCATGGTCATTTGTTGCAACAATCCTAGAATATTGTATTCAGACATACCATCAATATTCCATTTATAGACAGAAGATGCATTAAATCGAGATTGATTTAATGCACTTGGTCTATTATCAATGGCAAGGTTTGGAGGAGTTCGAACATTTAGGAGAGCAAGTTCCCAATGTATTTTATTGGCTTTAAGAATAGACTCATCTTTGAAGGCTTCTATGTCAGAAGAGGCTAAAGAGAATTTGTCCTGTTCTAACACACCAATTTTGCTAGATTGGGCACTATCAGGAGCAATTTGGATTTTAGAAGTAGAAGTAGAAGAAGAAGCTTCTATACGGTCAAGTTATTCTTTAATGGCTTTGGCAAAATCTGATTTGGAATCTTGAACAAGCTTTTGGCTATGTTTCGAAACCTGGTAAGGTTTGAAAATAAGTTCCTTAAGCTTTTTCAAGGAATCAGATTTTGATGAAACATGAGAAGGAGAAGGAATTTGAACAGTTGATTTTTGGATTTGACTTTTTATCCTAGTCAACTATTTTCCTACCGTATTTAGATTTGCATTACAGAAATTGTTCAGTTGAATAATGCTATCTAAATCCGTTTCAGGATCTTTATAAATTTTGTAGGGTGAGGCTTTAATCTCGACAGGAGGTTCACCATGTTCTAAGCCAGATCTGATCCCTTAGAATGTCCCAAAGGCAGATTAAGTTCTGTATAAATTGGTAACAACACCTCGTACCCTTGTTTGATAATTAAAATATAAAGATAATAAACCTTTCGTTTTCTCGCTTATTTAATTGTTTGTTAAAATATTTTAAAATTGATATTCTCTTGAGCACTCACACACTTTCCACGATCCCGGTTGTTCTAAATGTTGCTGCCACTTTAATCCTTACTATTTCTCTCCATTTCATAGGTGACCCTTCTCACCTTAGAGACAAAAATACTGAGTTACTACATAACTTAAGATGTAGGAAACTTAGTGATTTTCAAGCCTACAAAACCACTTTCTTTACTAGACTTTTCCTCCGAGATGATGCAAACCATATCACTTAGAAAGAAGAATTTCTTATTGGTTTACCCACTCTCTTGGAAGAAAATGTTAGAAATTTCATTAAAGCCCTTTATGATAACCGTATTCCTTATGATGAACTCACCTACGGTGAACTCGTCAGTTTCATTAATAAGGAAGGTTTAAAGATTTGTCAAGATTTGAAGTTATAGAAACGACTAAAATGGGAGCTTAGGAAATCTAAGCAAGAATTAGGAAGTTTCTGTAAACAATTCAATTATGACCCTTTTAAAAATTCTACTTCTAAATATTGTAATGGTAAGTGTTCTTCGAAACCTTACAAGAAACATTACAAATCAAAATCTCACAAAAAATCCTTTCGAGAATTTAGAGAACCTTTCTATAGGAAACCTTTTAAACCTAATAGGAAATCTCATTCTTCAAAAGGAAAGCATATAATTACAAAACCAAAAACTCATTTTAATTATAAAGAAGCCATGCGTTTTAAATGTGGAAAGAAAGACCATACTGCAAAATTTTGTATATATATATATATCATTTTTGTCTCTAAGGTGAGAAGGGTCACCTATGAAATGGAGAGAAATAGTGAGGATTAAAGTGACAACAACATCTTGAATAAGGTTATTAAACTCGTCAAGAATATGTACTTTATCCTCATCAGATTGTATGGAATTTAAAATATCTAATTGTTGCTGTTAAGTGAGTAGGTGATCCCAACCTTTAAGCTGACCTATAAAACCAACTATAAGGATTTTTACAATGGCCTTGTCAGAAATTCCCTGTTGAGTTTTATAGACATTAGTTGCCATGGTCATTTGTTGCAACAATCCTAGAATATTGTATTCAGACATACCATCAATATTCCATTCATAGACAGAAGATGCATTAAATCGAGATTGATTTAATGCACTTGGTCTATTATCAATGGCAAGGTTTGGAGGAGTTCGAACATTTAGGAGAGCAAGTTCCCAATGTATTTTATTGGCTTTAAGAATAGACTCATCTTTGAAGGCTTCTATGTCAGAAGAGGCTAAAGAGAATTTGTCCTGTTCTAACACACCAATTTTGCTAGATTGGGCACTATCAGGAGCAATTTGGATTTTAGAAGTAGAAGTAGAAGAAGAAGCTTCTATACGGTCAAGTTATTCTTTAATGGCTTTGGCAAAATCTGATTTGGAATCTTGAACAAGCTTTTGGCTATGTTTCGAAACCTGGTAAGGTTTGAAAATAAGTTCCTTAAGCTTTTTCAAGGAATCAGATTTTGATGAAACATGAGAAGGAGAAGGAATTTGAACAGTTGATTTTTGGATTTGACTTTTTATCCTAGTCAACTATTTTCCTACCGTATTTAGATTTGCATTACAGAAATTGTTCAGTTGAATAATGCTATCTAAATCCGTTTCAGGATCTTTATAAATTTTGTAGGGTGAGGCTTTAATCTCGACAGGAGGTTCACCATGTTCTAAGCCAGATCTGATCCCTTAGAATGTCCCAAAGGCAGATTAAGTTCTGTATAAATTGGTAACAACACCTCGTACCCTTGTTTGATAATTAAAATATAAAGATAATAAACCTTTCGTTTTCTCGCTTATTTAATTGTTTGTTAAAATATTTTAAAATTGATATTCTCTTGAGCACTCACACACTTTCCACGATCCCGGTTGTTCTAAATGTTGCTGCCACTTTAATCCTTACTATTTCTCTCCATTTCATAGGTGACCCTTCTCACCTTAGAGACAAAAATACTGAGTTACTACATAACTTAAGATGTAGGAAACTTAGTGATTTTCAAGCCTACAAAACCACTTTCTTTACTAGACTTTTCCTCCGAGATGATGCAAACCATATCACTTAGAAAGAAGAATTTCTTATTGGTTTACCCACTCTCTTGGAAGAAAATGTTAGAAATTTCATTAAAGCCCTTTATGATAACCGTATTCCTTATGATGAACTCACCTACGGTGAACTCGTCAGTTTCATTAATAAGGAAGGTTTAAAGATTTGTCAAGATTTGAAGTTATAGAAACGACTAAAATGGGAGCTTAGGAAATCTAAGCAAGAATTAGGAAGTTTCTGTAAACAATTCAATTATGACCCTTTTAAAAATTCTACTTCTAAATATTGTAATGGTAAGTGTTCTTCGAAACCTTACAAGAAACATTACAAATCAAAATCTCACAAAAAATCCTTTCGAGAATTTAGAGAACCTTTCTATAGGAAACCTTTTAAACCTAATAGGAAATCTCATTCTTCAAAAGGAAAGCATATAATTACAAAACCAAAAACTCATTTTAATTATAAAGAAGCCATGCGTTTTAAATGTGGAAAGAAAGACCATACTGCAAAATTTTGTATATATATATATATATATATATCAATATTCTTACCTTCTTCCGGAAGTAAAAACCCAGATTCTGGTCTATTTAAGGCATTCATAAACACCCTTAAGTCATTGGCAGCACCTTCTCAACCCGTATATACAAATGTAAACATCATATTAAAAGAACATTCACATATGATATGTTGAGCCACCTGAGTCTTTCTATCTCGATATGATATATGTTTTTGTGCTGGTGACCATGCAGCAATGTGGGTTCCATTAATTACACTAATACACTTCTGTGAAAATATATAAAAATTAATAATTTATTAACCAAATGTTAATGTCACATAAACATAGAAGTAACGTGTATTGAATTTCTTACCTCAAAATATGAAAAAAAAATTGGATTGTTTCTAATCTCTGATGGCATTTTCCCTTGAGGTTTTGGTTTTATAATGTGATATGCCAAGTGACAAAATGCTTTTAACACACGCTTAAAGCGTGTAAACACAGTTTTCACTGAACATTGGAAACACTCAGATACAACCCGCACAACAGCACCATGGGACAATATATACAAGCAGACTGCTACAACCTCTTGATACAAACATGTCTATCATTCTTTAATAACTGTAAATATTCAAGTGTATAACATAATCGAATAAAAACTTCTTTATCCATTCAAAACATGTTATATATCTTGTCCGGATGATCATTTAACAACTCTTGAACAAATTCAACGCCAGAAAATTGTCCTGTATAGCATTGCCTTCTAATAACATGTTGTTGTTTCTCATAAATTTTTATAGCAATGGCTACCTCTAAAACCTCTTCTTCAATATCTATTAAACTGTCAATATCATCATCTTCATTGTTGTTGTTCATTTTTTTATTTGATTAAAAAAAGATTATATTTCAAGTATATGATAATTGATCTAAAAAAATAAAAAGTTCAACTCACAAAAATAAAATAAAATAAAGTTCAACAAACACATTTCCACTCATAAAAATAACATAAAGTTAGACAAATAAAAGTATTACAAAGTCTAAATTATAAAATAAACAAGCACACAGTTCACAACCAATATCATCAAAAAAATATCCAAGTTAAACACATTACATCTTAAAGAACAAACTATAAACTAGTTAACCAATATTTTTTCCCATGCTCAGGCATGCTCAGGTTTCCTCCACTCAATATTGGGCACTAACTTATCCATCAATTTGTTGTATGTATCTCCATCAATGTCTCCCAATGTCTCCCAATTTCTCTACATCTTCAATACACTCTTTAATAGACAACTTTTCAACACATTGAGAAGTTGACTCTGCACTTTTGCACTTAACCATCTCCATTCTAGCATTCATCACTGAACTAGCCATTTTAAAGTAACTGTCAAACTCACTCTTATTTTTTTTACCATGCTCAATTGAAGTTGCAATTAGTTGGCGAGGCCTTTTTTTTTTCCTAGTCTCGGAAAGAGGTTCCATTAAATCGTCATCCTCAATATCAACATGAACTCCATGACCAAGAAAATTCTCTTCCAATTCACGATCCTCATCCGAGGACAATGGAACTTGGCTAAAGTAAAAACGTAAATGGCCAGAAACTGTGGTGGTATTGAATATCTCCTCTAAGGTTTGGTAGTGCTCTAATCCATTTTGACAATATGGCTTCACTCCAGGCACTCTCTGTGTAAAAAAAAAAAATAAGTGTATAAAACTAAAAATAATACTTTAATTTTATACGAAACTATTTAATATATTGTGAATATAGTTTTACCTTAATATATTCAGCTCAAATAGTTTCTGATGTTGTGACCGTATTTGAAATAGGATCCCAACCAAACCCAGTATGAGCTATTAAGTCAGAAAACTCTCGATGTTTTTTGTGCAACCTATTGAACTTGGACTTAAGTTGCCCTACATTGAATCTTTTTTGAGATTGTTCAAATAACTCATCACTTATAGTGGTCTAAATTTTCTTAGTAAAGGTTGATGTTTGTAAATCACCATTTTAACATGGTCATGCACAATATGAATAAAAGCATTTTCGGTCCGGCTAGACCAATCAGCTTTATCCTCAACATCAACATCATGTGGATCCATATCTTGAAAAATTAAAAAAAATAATACATATCAAATATTAATCAAATTCAACATAACATGAAAGTAATTTCAGCAACATGTCATAGATTAAAAACTTAATGTTGCTCGAAAGATCATGGTGTGTGTGTGCATGTCAGCATTTTTGTGTAAAAAAAGACAACTTTCAAATGTGCAATGTTATTCCAAATTTGACAGTCCAAACATGTGCATGTGATTAGCTTTTATCATAAGGTGAAAATGAAACAGGCCTGTAAATTTTAATTTTAACATTGCATATTACCTTTTTCTTAATCAAGAAATTCCATTTTAAGACATTGACCTACACAAGTCTTTCCAACTTTTGCTCAAACTCTAAACATCAATGTCAGTTTGGTCAGTAATCCCACCACTTTATTAATGAAGAAAAATGGAAAATTGAAGAAACCTTATTACAAGCGCCATCCCAAATTCTAATAATCACAACTTCGTAAAATGAATAAAAAACAATCAAAGTAATTGCTTGTAATTAATTAATGACCGATTGAAAAGGGAATCTTGATAATGACCTATGAGCACTGCTCCCCCATTCTGGCGTTATACATCCAAAAACAAGAACATTATTACGCTCTTCATCTTTAAAATCTTCACTTAAAACCAGAGCATAAACTGGAAAACAAGATAATCAAGAAAACATTTTCTAGAACGAGCTAAAGTTTTGCTTGGAAATGTTTTATGTAAAAACACCATCTACAAAATCACCTAAAACTGCTTCCCGAAGAAAACATTGATCAAGTGCTTATCAAAAAAGCGCTTTTGACCATGCCAAAAAGCACTCCCAAACATATTAAAAAATATGTCTCTTGGAACGAACATAGATCAAGCAACGGACACACTCAAAGTTGCCCAATTAATTTGCCTAAAAAACTAATTGAACATAGCAACATCCAATTTGCCCAATTGAACATGATATGGGTCCAAGCTAAACAAAAAAAAAAATCACACTCAAAATTCACCCAAATAGAAACAATAAAGAAATATACCAGTAAGAGATGGAGCAAAGATGGTGCCGAGTGAGTGGTTGCAGCAGACAATGTAGCAGATTGCAGCAAGCGCGCGTAGCTGGAGCAAAGACCAAGTGAAGAAAGCAGCTGCAACAGTCGAGATGGAGCAACAATAGCAACAGACACAGAGCAACAGCTAATTTTGGGTACAGAGAGAGACATATCAGTGATGGCAGACCGAGTTAGAGAGAGAGATATGTGCTGTAGATCTGAAGAAAGAGGAAGAAGAGAGAGAGACAGATCGGTGATGGCAGACTGAGTTAGAGAGAGAGATATGAGCTGTAGATATGGAGAAAGAGGAAGAAGAGAGTGATAACGAGAGGAGAGAGTTGAGATCGGGGACTTTGGGAGCTGTTGCTAAAGAGAAACGAGGCAAGGAGATGTTTGAGATTTGTTCTAGAGTTTGTTTTTTAGTCTAAACCGTAAATTCATTTGAAAACACCTTCAACAAGTTTTCAATTTTACAACATGATAAGTGAATCCAAATTCTTTATTTTATAATTTATTTTTGAGTTGAGGCCACCAAACGTATTTTTCAACTGTATTTATAAAACAAAAATAAAAATAAAGGTTTGAAAAGGATACCAAACATGCTCTTATTTACTCAAAAAAATTAAGTGAATCTTAAAATTACACTCATGAGATATGGCAGAATTAGATCATCTCAGCACCTCAACGCTGAGGTGGTGAGCTGAGGTAGTGAAACAATTTGGGTAAAAGCTTGTTTAGTCTCTATATTTTGAGGTTAGTGTCCGTTTAATCCTTATATTTTTTAAAATACCTCAAAGCATCCCTATCATTAAATTATTGACATCATTGCCATTACCTTTTGTTCATTTTAACTTATTTTTATAATATTATTCTATTATAATAATGTTCTTTTTTTAAAAACATTATTAAAAAGAAAATTTAAATTACCAGTTTGACACCAAAAAATAAAATAAAAACAATATATATATATATAAATTTTTGTGGAACACTCTGCTGAGAAGTTAAAATATTAATTTTTAAAAAAATTGATAATTTAATTTTTTACAAAATTAATTTTTTTACACACATGAGCTTCCACAAAAATTAATATATATATTTTTTGTTTTTTATTTTATTTTTGGGTTTAATTTAATAATCCAATTTTTTTATTAATATCTAAAAAATAAACATTACAGTAAGAGTGTAAAATTGTAAAAACATACTAAAAATAATAATAATGGCATAAGTGTCAATATTTAATAATAAGGACGTTTTGAGATATTATTAAAAATATAAGGATTAAATGGACACTAAACTCATAATATAGGGACTAAATAAGCTTTTACCCGAAACAACTCCATATAAATTTCTCTGTTAAATAGTATCCTCACGTATTTAGGGTCCTTGTGCAAAGTAATGCTATTTGCACAAGATATTACACAAAATTTTATAAAACCACTAAAAACAAGTAATGTTTCACTGCAAAACAAACTCATTCTCTCTTTATTAATTTTGTCTTTATATACAAGTGTCCTCACTCTATTTTTCATTTACAATTTTGTGTGTAAATATCATGCACAAATAGCATTTTTCATCTTTGAATCGGGATTCTCATCCAGGCAAATTTACTTAATCAGGAACCTTTATCATTAATAGTTCAAGTATAGAGGTTTGCAAAACTTCTTAAAAATCCACTTTGTCTCACTTCATCCTTCATTTATATATATATTTCCCTACATGGACAATTTAGCATGAAAAATGATATTCGAACACCAAGAAGACGCAATCAAGCCAGAAGTGATATCATTGCAGCATAAATAGTATTGTCGTTTTGTGTGCTACAATAATATTGTAACCTGAATAATTACTTCATTTTCTGTCTCGATGGTGTCTTCCTGGTATTCAAATATCAGCCCCCAATTAACTGACGAATTGTTTGTCTCATTTAATGTTAACATTTATTGCTAGCTCAAAGCCGCCGAAAATGAATGAGATCAATGGAGACTTGCGTGGCACTTCTTTTTCCCATTGATCCAATCATCATGCCCATTGAACTTGTCCCCCTTTAGCCGTGACAAAAAACATCCAGCCTTTCTTGGAAAAATGAGTCAATATTTCTTCTGCAAATTCTAAAACCAGCCAAGTCAACAATTCTAACATGAAAAATGAGTCAATATTACGGGTATTGTTCGCTTTACTGTATACAAATTTTCTTCATGTCACTGTTTATAAGTACTGTTTATATCACCATTTATGGGTGATGTTCATATGATATTATTCACAAATTTGTTGAGGTATGCGGAATGCACTGTCCTTAAAACTAATTTCCACTCTTTTAGAAAGATTTTTTGATGCAATAAGGACATAAATAATGCGGATTGATCTCTAGGATTCAATGACGTTATTTTGTGAGGTTGCACTCCAACTAATAGTGTAAAATAACAAAAAAAAAATTATGAAAGAAACATGAGAGAGAAAGAGAAGTTATAGAGGTTGTTGTCCCTTGAAGGCTTTTTATGTATACTTTATATAGAGAAATTTTCTATAATCCATTCTTAATTCAATTTAAATTAGTCACCCACTTTCTTTATTTATTTTGAATTAGCCATTCATATGTCTCATAATTTATTTTTAATAATATAATCCAAATCACATTTAAATTTAATTTATTCAACTTTAATTTGTGATTAAATCAAATACATGACTAATTTCAAATTAAATATAAAAGTGATTGCTCTCTAACGTAGGATTTAGTATTATGAAATACCCAAAAAAATTCCTACAGCCTCAACTCGATATTCGCATCACCAGTAAGCAAACAATATGTCATCTTCCTCAGCAATATTAATCTTCTTCTTATTCACTCTTTTTCTTCATAGCTAATGTCCAAGTTCCTGCCAATAAAACATTTAAGTTTGTGAACGAAGGAGAATTTGGTCCATACATTAATGAATACGACGCAAATTACAGAATGTTGGGCATCTTAATGCTCCATTCCAGGTTGGCTTTTACAACGCAATACCAAATGCTTACACCCTCGCTTTCCGCTCGGGCCTTCAATGAATCGTGCCAAATTACCGTTGGGTCTGGGAAGCAAAAACAGGCAAACAGGTTTGTGGAAACGCCACCTTTTCCTTGGGCAGCGATGGAAATCTTGTCTTGGCTGAAGCGGACGGCACTGTCGTTTGCCAGTCCAACACTGCCAACAAAGGTGTTGTAGGGTTCAAGGCAGAGTTTTGATTGTCCAACTGATACTCTCTTGGTAGGCCAATCTCTACTCTCCGTTAAAGAAAACGTCAGCTTCGTGATGGAGCCTAAGAGATTTACGCTGTACTACAAAGGCATCAACTCTCCCCAGCCTGTTCTTTACGACCCCTCTGTACAGAATCTGACATTCAATTCCCGCCCTGAAACCGATGAAGCTTTTGCTTGTGAACTAACGCTAGACATTTCCGACAGTGGCAGTGACATTTTGGCTAGGCCAAAATACAACATCAGATCATCTTTTTTGTGGCAAGGCATGCATGGAAATCTCAAGATCTACACTCACTGCGATAAGGTCGATTCGCAGCCAACGCAGGTAACGTTCACTTTCTTTGTCAGAGATTTCAGTTTTGGAAAGCGAGTGCCAGCTGCCGGAGAGATGTAGCAAATTGGGGGTTTGTGATGACAATCAATGCGTTGCTTGCCCCACAAAAAAGGGCTTGCTCGGGTGGAGCAAGGAGTGTGGGGCAAGAAAGTGACTTCTTGTAGACCAAATGATTTTCATTATTATAAAGTTGAAGGGGTTAATCATTACATGAGCAAGTATACAAGTGGAACAGCCATTAAAGTTGAAGATTGTGGCAGGAAATGTACTTCGGATTGCAAGTGCTCGGGGTACTTTTACCACCAGGAGACTTCTCAATGTTGGATTGCTTATGACTTGAAGACTCTCTCTAAATCCCCAAACTCTACACATGTTGGATATATACAGGTTCCCAACCAGCAAGCTATCGTCATGAAGTACAGAGATTTTTTTTTTTTTAAATTTATTGCAGCTGGCCTTGGTGATTTTATGTTGTTTCCTTAAAAATGTGATAGATATAGCAATCTGTGACATTGTCATGTCAATGTGTACAAGCAGAATTTTTACAATAGTTCGTCAACATATCGTCACTCTTTTTCTATTAAATAAAGGATATCTATAAGTTGAATCCTTATTTGCCGAAAATAAAATGGAAAAAAAACCCCATGTTTCAATAATATATCATTTGAGTAGTCCATGATAGTAGTTTTTGTCAATTAAATCCTTCACTGAATCTGACTATTAACACTATAAGGGTATTTCAGCCGAAAGAAAAGAAGCAGATTCGGATGTCATCAAATAGAAATGGTAAAAAGTCTTGCATTGAAAAGAAAGGTTTGAAATTCATACCCCACTCACATGGGGCAGGGAGGAGATTGAATTGTTCTTAGACTGATTCGAAAAAAAAAATTGAAAGAAATTTGATGTCTAAATACAAAAAGAAAAGGCCTTAATATTTTGAAATATCTCAAGTCGTTTTTTTTTTTGCCTTAAAATACAAAGATCTAACGAGTGCCCCAAAGTTTTGATTAAAAATAATCCTAATTGCTTACAGAAATGTGAAATCATGGATGATGGATGGGTCAATTTTGTTAGCCAATCCCTAAAACAATTTCTAATACAATTGATTGTTACTGCGATCAGGCTCCATGTAATAATTAAGGCTCGGTCCAGCAATTAACTAAGGACAATTCAATTAATTTGAGTTTAATTTTTAATATTATCCGCCCAATGAATCTTGAAAAATGATATGCATCCCACCAATGAACCCCATCTCAATCCCACCAGGTCAAATTTTTTGGATAAATTTGCTATGATTTCAAAATTGAGATAATTTTATTATTATTTTAATTTTTATTTACTCTTACGTTAAATTGAGATGAAGTTGAAGTGGACTCTCACTGATTATTCATTAATCTTTCTGATAATTTTTTTCACATCTAGAATTGTGACTTGTGAAGTCTCTTATCCTATAAGGCCAATATAAGTTTAAATAAAAAAAGAAAAGAAAAGAAAAACTCGCTGGCATAATAGTCACTTTCTACATTTGTTCACTGCATTATCAAATCCCTCTATGGTCAAACTTGGTCAATGAACTAAATGATCGGTTAGAACTTAAAGTTTGGTATTTTCAAAACTTTTGGTTTCAGAGTTCGCTTTACCAAACCATGAGAACAATTATGATTTTCTCATTATCTGAATTTTTGTTAAGTAAAATTTAAGTGGATAATTCAATAAATAAAAGTTTTAAGATAATTAAATTAAATTGTACGTTATAATAAATGACGCGTTGCTTAAAATTTTTAAAACTCAAAAATAAATGATGAATGGGCGGAGCCTTTGTGGATAAGTGTCACCACTGTGAGATGACACTTATGTCGTAGCTTGGCTTGCATAAGTGTCATAGCCCAATTGCAATTGAGATCACACTGTGAATGGGCAATTGAGCCTTTGTGGGCCCAATTGCCGTAGCTTGGCTTGGGGGCCTTGTGCTGAGCCATGGCAGTAAGTGGGCATGCTTGTGGTGAGCACGGAAATAAGGCAGGACTGGGGCGCGACAGTAGGGTGCACGCTGCGGCGTGGGGGCAAGCAATGCTGGGCAACGAGCACAAGAGCGTGCGTGGGTGGCATACGCAACAACTTGCAAGACTGTGGCACTGTGGGCGCATGGGCATGAGGCCAATGGGCGCGCCGACGTGAGGCATAGCAGCACGCGAGTGGGCGTGGCATGGGCGCGCGAGCGAGCAGGCATGAGCGTGGTGCTCAGCAGCGCGCAAGTCAGTTGCGAGATGTGGCTTAGTGGCAGGCCAGAGTGCACGCCAGCATGCAGCGAGGTGAGACATGCACGTGGGGGCTGGATCATGAGAAAATGAGAGGCGTTGTGCGCGGACTCTGAGCGGGCAGTGGCTGCGGGACGTGGAGCATGGTTAGCCGAAATTCGCCAAGGGATGGGCGAAAATCAAGCATGAGTGGGGGAACATGGAGAATGGGTAGCAGGGGTTACACTTGGGAGAGTGGGCAGCGGCGGTTACGCCCCACAACTTCCCTATCTCTAGACATGGGCAGCGGTTGCCTTGTTCCTTGTGGGAGTGGTGATGAACTTCCTTGATCATGCTTAGTGGAGGCTGAAATCTTGGGAAGGGATTTGAGGTGGCGTGTGGGTGTCGCGCCACCTAACCTTAGCAAGTGGGGGTGTCACTTGCAAACCCATGTATATAGATAGTGATGGGATGTATGTGTGAGCAGGAGAGTTTTGATTGAGCAATTCGTGTCTTGTGCATGATTACTTAAATTATCTTGTAAAGCTTTTCTCGTTTGCGGAATAGAAAAGTTGGAGGTCGGTGCCTCCGTAAAATCAATACTTGAGTTCATTGTTGTGTGCGTGGTTGTTCTTTGTGTTGGCGAGAATACGTTCTTGTATAACCTCCTTTGTGCGAGTAGTGACGCGCTTCCTTATAAAATCGCTTCCGTTGGGTTTTGAGTTGGCTGGCTAAGTAGGGTCTTAGCGCCATCACGTGGGTTGCCACACGCATTTTGCGAAAAGCCCGGTGACAATAAGGACGCTGCCACTCTCTGAATTGTCTGCTTTCTTTCTACGATTCTCTCAATATAAAAAGAAGCCCATCCACGGCTGAGGTCCAAGCTATTGTTCGAGTTTTTTAGTGGAGATGCTTATTTAATCCCAGCCCCACATTCTACCGCAATGAAGCCTATTTCTGAGTATACTCTGTCACCATTTTTAAGAATATAAAGAAATCTGAATAAACCAAATGAATCCCAAAATAACTCTGTAGTTTTCACTTTTCACTATCTATTTGGTTTGGCCTCCTCAATTGTTGTGCGACAACATCAGTCAGTGCTCCGACCCTTTAATCTATCGTAAACAACAGATATATATAGTCCCAATCTCATCTAAATCCTAAATTTTACTAAAATTTGGAAAAATTAGTAAACCCTTTGGTTTAATTGCATTGTGCCAAGCACGGCTTAATAGCTTTTCCACACTATAATACACACACACAGACACACATGTATGTTATAATTATTTTCAGTATAGATGTCTTTATTTTTTAAAACCTGAATTCAACTTTTTACAACATTGTATACTATTGAAAAATCAATTTACAACATTGTAAAATTGTTTACAATATTATAAAACCTTGAATCCGCATTTTTTAATATGCAAACTTTTGCACCAGAGAAAAGATAATTAACTAAGTGTGTGTGTGTGTGTGTGTATTTGTCTATAACATTGTAAAATTGTTTACAATATTATAAAACCTTGAATCCGCATTTTTTAATATGCAAACTTTTGCACCAGAGAAAAGATAATTAACTAAGTGTGTGTGTGTGTGTATTTGTCTATATATATATATATATAGGTGCTCTCATTTTTATTAATACGAATATGTTGTTAAGCCGTGCGCCTTAATAGAGTTAATTTTCAAGACACTATAAAGCCATGTCGTTTAATAGGCTTAAAAAGTAAAAATTGACTCTATTAAATCCAATGGCTTACAAGTTTGTCCACATGAATAAAAAATACCTATATAATATAAGAACTCTCTTTCCCTCTCTCTCTCTCTCTATATATATAGTTATTCTCAGGGGCGTATGCCTGCATTTTTTTTAATGCGGATACACTGTTAAACCGTGCGGTTTAAAAGAGTTAGTTTTTTAAATGAACTATAAAATCATGCTGTTAAAGAGAGTTAAAAATTAACTCTCTTAAATCCCATGGTTTAAAAGTGTGTTAACATGAAAATAAAATGAGGGCGCCATCACTAGAGAAAGACTCTCTCTCTCTCTCTGCTCTCTCTCTCTATATATGTGTGTGTTCAAGTGCAGATATCTGCATGAATTTTCATGTGGATGTCCGCATGAATTTTTGTGTAGATAAACACCTTAATGGTCTCACAACACATTTTGCGAGACTGTGAAAGTGCTTGTCTAGATGAAAATTCATGCAGACATCCACAATTGACAATGACTCTAACTATTTCATTCTTCTTTCATAGTTGGATGGAGCATAAATAATAATATAAATCTTTCATCCGGCAATCAAATACAAAGTTACACTTATTATTTCAATAAATAATTAAAAGTACAAAACTTCTCCCACTTTGGACCCGTGACATTGGAGGGTTGTGGCAAGAAATGTTGTGGGAATTGCAAGTGTCATGGGCTATATTTATCACCAGGAGACATTGAAATGTTGGCTGGCTTATGACCTGAAGACTCACTGGAGTATCAAACTCTAGAAATTTGGGATTCATACCAATTTTATTCTAAGAAAATGAAGTGTCTATAGAAATCTCTCATAACAATTTTATGTATTTTCATTAAACATAAAGAACTAAGGAGTGCCACCATTATTGTAATTAAAAATAAACCTAATTGCTTGTGTAAATATAAAATCATGGATAATGGATGAGTAATTTTTGTTAGCCAATCTTCTAAAGCAATTTCTAATACAATTGATTGTTACTACAACATATAGTAATTGACCGATTATTCAATTAATTTAAGATTTACTTTTACTATCATATGCATCAAACAATCTTTATGGTAATCGATTTCACATAGATTGTGCGGTCTCTTTTTCAAGATGGCCAGTATAAGTTAAAAAATAAGAAGGAAAATGATAAGTGAACACATCGACGACAGAGGGAAGATAGAAACGACAGCCACTTGCTGCTGTTTTGTTCACTTATTATTTCCTTTTCATAAGCCCACAATTACTTTAAAAAAAAGGTAAATATTAATAAAAAACAAAACAAAAGAGAAGTCGGAGAAGAATATCAAAGCAAACATTATCTCTTCTCAACCTTCTCTACCTTATCTCTAATTGTCTTTCACGAAATCAGTTTTGCGATTTTTTATCTCTTCTCTACCATCACAGAACCAGCTAATCAACCTTATCTCTTCTATACCGTGACTACGCCAACCAACCTTGCAAATTTTCCTTTGCCGTTGACGCAACATAGAGCCAAAAGATCTACAAGTTTTGCAGGCTTTCTTTTGCTAATTTCTTTTGCCGTCACCTCTCACTTGTACATATTCTCTCACTCTCACTTTCCTTCTATAGAGGAACTGTTTTTGTTCGTTAATTTGTTTGATTTTGTTTAATATTCATATTTAATTAAATTTGATTAAAACTCAAATTAAATTGTGTTTAATATTAAATTCAAATTAACCCTTTAGATTTGATTTTGTTTAATATTTGTTTGATATTCGTACTTAATTGAATTTAATATTCTTTTACTGTTTTTGCTTACTGTTGTGTTTATTTGGATGGGAATAGCTCTAGGATTTTAATCAAATTCTTAGATATAAATTTTGAACCTTAAATAGATTTATAGATGCAACAAAATTAAGCCGTAGTTGCCGATTTTGGTACATTAGGGTCTTAATTGCTAATATTTATCCTACTTGTAGGATTAAGACGTAGTTCCCAATCATGCATTTATCCCACTTGTAGGATTAGGAATGTTACATTTTTGTACTAATACAATACTTTATGATTAGGAATGCAAATATCAATTTGCACTTATAATATCAATTTGATGTACTGGATTGTGAAAAAAATCAATTAACATGTCTATTTTGGGTTGTTGCATATTATTTGATTTGAATTTTTTTTCAATGTAGAAACCAAATGCCTACTCTAACCTATTATGTTGTTGTCAAAGGACGAAAGCAACACATATACGATTCCTTACCTGAATGCCAGAAACAGGTAAATGATTCAAAGGTAATGTTTATCAATCTTATAAATCTTTATTGGATGCCGAAACAGTGTACAATGAGTATAAGGGCATGTCTGAAAAATTGCTAGAGTTATCTAATATGGTAGAAACTACAAAATGTATTGTGGAAATATGCGAAAAGAGGGTGCAAACTGAAATGTCTACATGCGACAAAGTTGTACAATCTGATAAAGCCAGAAATGATTGTAGTATTCTGCCTATTTTATCCATTGTACGTTGTATTTTAGGAATAATGATTGCAATATATATTTTGCATAAATGAAGAGAATGTACCCCTTGTTATGTATGAATTGCGATATGTAAATAAATTATTGTTATTTCTATTGTGATTTGTATTGTGTGTTATTTAAAATTGCAACTATATTTATAACCACCGAGCTTCAAAGATTTGCATTTTTACAACCAGTTGTAGATAGATATTTAACTACCATAATTCATCGCAAAACAATAGCATCACGTATACATACATATATATAGTCTGAATAGGTAAAAAGTAGTAGCTAGTTGGCAAGTGATTTTTGTTTTTGGATTTTAACAAACCTCATTTCGTTTGCAATTGATCAGATATGTAACAAATCAGGGCCATGAGCAATATAATCCATTAATCCATCATTAATCCATCACTAGAATTTAAAAAATTTAAAGTCAAATCTAGCCAAAATGATAGAGAAAAAAGACTCAACAAGATACAAGTCAAACATTATGATTGTTATCTTCGTTAGCTGTAGTAATTTTTGGAAATTCTTATTTTCAGATCTTTGATAAGTCATCGAAGGAGAAGAATAATGCGACTGTAGATTATATGGTGGGATTGGTTGTTGTAATACACAAAAATAAACATTATATTACATTTCAAAAATATTAAAACACAAGTATACATTAACAACTTGTAAACAATAACTTACTGTGTGCCAATTATAAGGAAATAACTAATAAATATTGCTTTCACCGAATTGGGATGGGTATATAAGTACCTAATCAAATAATAAAATACATGTGAAATCCATATAAAATTTTAAAACTAAAATTTAAATAATTTAATTCTTATATTGTAGTAGCCTATAACGCCATATTGATTGAGATTTCCATGAATAATACTTCCTTCTTGTAAAGTCTACATATGCTTAATATTATACTTAGTTACATATCCTTGAAATAAAACAAATGTTTAAAAAAAATCATAAACTTACTGTGGCCATGTTACTCTCTTGTGTGGAGATTTCATTAGGCACATGATAAGCTGATAGAGTAGTTTCTTGTAAATCCTGCAAGATCATTAAAGACAATTAAAATAAGACCAAATTAATTAGAAAAGAGATATTTGTATTTAATCATACCTTATTTTTCTGTGCAACCTTGTTCCTTTGAACATATTTTTTATGAATTGAAGATTCTTTCCTTATGCAAGGTGGACAACCTTTACAACGTGTCACTATTGGATCATTCAGTACAAGTTGAACATTGTTGTTGCTACAACTTACTTTGCCAGTAACAGTTCTTTCCACACTTTCACTGTGAATTTGTTTATTGCTGCTATAACTTGCTCCACCAGTATTAACTTTTTCCACACTTCCACAATGAATTTGCTTAGATAGATCTTTCATTGCTTTCTCAATCCAATCCAATACCATTTTGTAACTATTTTCATCATCAAAGGCCATGTCTGCAACCTCACTGAAAGCATTACATATTTTTTCATATCTTTCCTGTTGGATGGACAAATTTCGCACACTATAACTAACTTTCACCTTACTATAGCATCTCCTCACATCTTTCATCTACCTTGATAAAATCTATATTTTTTAAAGTAATTTAACCGAGTTACATATAAGCATTGCAAGGGCATGCTTGTAAAAATTTCCCCTAAATTGGAACTTTGAACATATACAATTAACTTCACACTCAGCTTCTTTGAAAACAACCTAAATTTTTTTTTCCTAACTTGCCCATATGATTCAATTATTTTATATATTGATCCCACATAATCCAATATATCACAATACATCATTACGGTTAATTCTTGTTGAAATTCTTTAAACTTGGAAATGGTGTACACCTCTTCAACTTGCTTATCCATCTCATATCTTGTTACACATAATGTCCTTTTACTGAAATAATTGGCATATGCTTGCCATTATAATTCAACTTGCATCCTCACCACATTTTTACATTGCTTCACAAACTGTTTCAGATTTGTTATTGAGTTAACAAACCCATCAAAAAATGAATTCATACTTTCATTTCGCTGAATAGTTGACACTCCTGCCAAAAAACAGTCTTTTAAATAGTATGTGACCTAACGATACTTATCATCGTATAAACTATTTAACCAACCATTATCCTATAAATCATATTCTGTAATAATGTCATGTCAAGCTTTCTCGAACCCATCAGAACTCAATGAATCATAAACAACAGAAAGCAGGAAAGAAATAATACATTCACGTTCTTTAAAAGCTCTTAACTTCTCAGGTACTTTCTTCATTATATGCCATAAATACCATCGATGCCTAGTAGTAGGAAAAACATTTTCAATTACCTTTTGCATTGCCTTGTCTTGATTTGTAATGATACCAAGGGGAGGAGAATTAGACATACATGATAGTTGTTGTGTAAATTTTATTGAACTCGCAAGTACACGAATTTATTGTAGAATAGATCAACGGTGACGAGTGTCGATCCCACAAGGAGGTGAATTTTAATTGGTGTAGAATTAGTTTTCTAAGTGGGTGGTTGAATTTATAGTGGAAGTCATTTAGACTATCCTAAAATTTAAATTAGAATGTCGTGAATAAATTAAAATGAAAGCTATTAAAATGAAGCGCTTTGATCTCTGGATCTGCACTCAACATGCATTATGAGCTTAATAATCCTTATTAATACTAATTAAATCATGAGGGGGGTTTCCACTCCTCATGAACCTAACTCAAATAAATATGGTGCTAAGTGCTTATCGTGCCAAATAGTAACAACCTTGCACTAGAGAGACGGTTGTACCAATGCAATATCTAGACAAGATTATTACTATCTGTCGACGAAAAGTCAAAGAATCCACATAAATAAGAGGGGAAAAGAAAGTAAATTTACCAAAATAAGCCAATGGAACATGTTGAAACTTCACCTTCAACCCAATTTTAAAAGAAAATTAGCTACTTATAATTGAATTAGGAGTAAAATGAAAATTTATTAAAATACATATAAAATACAAGATAAAGAAAGAATTACAGAAAATAGAGTTCAAAAATGAATTCAGGGGTGCTACATTAGGGGGGAGCCCCTATTAGATTAAAACAATTTGGACGCTCAAGATTGAGACACGTGGCAAGTTCTGATTGGATAGAACACATCATCAGAGTTGTCATTCTTTTTATATGCATGTATCGTACGCACATTTTTCGGTCCATTAACATACTGACATGTCACCGGTCAACGCCATATCAGCATTTTAGTCCAATAGGATCGTGACACATCATCGGTCAACGCCACATCGTCAGTGAATGCCACATAAGCAGTCATTGCCACATCATTCATCCAATTGAATGTTGTCACGTCATCGTTCAATGCCACATCATCGTACTATATATGTGAATAGTATCGTGAACAATACCATAAACAATTCCGTACATATGAACAATATCGTTTATCCTTTTATACTTCTCCTAAGGTTTTCGACTATCCTGAGTTCAAAATTACTATTCGTTTTGCTATCTGATCTCTCGTTCATTGTGAAATGACCATAATGCCCCCTAAAATACATAAAATACTTAATTATAATAAAACATACATAATTAAATCACAAGAGACTTAAATATATAAAGGGAAAAGGACACAGAGACCCATAACGTTTGAATAAGGGACATAAAACCCCCTAATGTTTTAAAAAAGACACTCAGACCCCTATTTCTTAATAGTAAATTATAATTTTACCATTATACCCTTATAGCATATTAAAAAATAATTATTTATTATCCAATTTATTTCTATATTATTAATAAAATTACGAATATAACTTCATTATCTAATTTTTCCATTTAATTTTTATCAAATTTTATCTTCAAACTAAATAAATTTAATCCATTGCTCAAAAATAAAAATAGATTAAATTGATTATTAATATAATAAAAATAACATATATTTAATATAAAAATAACATATATTAAATTAAAATAAATTTAATTTATATATGGAGAATTGTTATTTTTAAGAAATTATCAATTTAATTTATATATAAGAAATTATAAGAAATAACATATGGAGAATTGTTATTTTTATTATATTAA
>MKYO02012454.1:69388-117834 GCA_002013955.2 Citrus medica | reverse complement strand
ACAAAATCAAATATTTAGAAAAATAATTAGAAATTCACAATATGTTACACAATTACAAATATAAATTACATTAATAAAACAAAATAACATTTTTATCCCTTAATAAACATACAATTTTTAACACTAATCACACCCCCCAACTAGCTTATTGCTAGCCCCTAGCAATTAAAGCGTTATATTATTTTAAGATTTACAAAATTCACATGCAAGTTAATAGTTGTTCATCTATCCTCTAAACTACCAAATAATTAAACTCTCAAATTTTTTTTTAAAACTTTTGGTCATCCACTCATTATCCAGAATATCATAAACCTTCTTTTTGTGCTCAAGTAATTAACACAATACTTATGGGGTTTTATTAAAAGAAAACAACATTTTCATTCTAAAACTCATTAGAAATTCTATCTTCAGGCAGTAGATTATTCAAGCCTTTTTTTTTTGTTTTTTTTTGCATTTTTAACCCATGTAGCGAGCTTTAGGTCAGTGACTCCCAGACCAGTTGACCTTAGGGCACTAGGTGTTGAAACACCCCTACGGACTTAATTACTCGGGTTCTAGATTTAATTGCACTCATTCAATTTTTTTTTTTTTGGTTGTTGTTTTTTAAGAAATTATCAATTTAATTTATATATAAGAAATTATAAGAAATAACATATGGAGAATTGTTATTTTTATTATATTAATAATCAATTTAATTTATTTTTATTTTTGAGCAATGAATTAAATTTATTTAGTTTGAAGATAAAATTTGATAAAAATTAAATGAAAAAATTGGGTAATAAAGTTATATCCATAATTTTATTAATAATATAGAAATAAATTGGATAATGAACAATTATTTTTTAATATGCTATAAGGGTATAATGGTTGACACGACTTAAAAGTGTTTGATTTACTCTCAAGTATAAGAGTGCCTAGTTATAATATATCTCGGTGAGTCCGAGGTCGATCCACAGAGAAAAGATTTAATTTGTTTATTTTATTTTATCTAAAAATTGAAAATAAAACTTGAATATAAACAACTTAATTTAAATGAAACTATGGAATTGAACTAGTTAGGGTTATGGATCCACTCTTAGAAGTAAATAAAACTTAATAAATTCTTTTAGCCAATTGTTAGATTTATTACCCAAAAGATTAATTATATAAATTATTATTATTTTCCCTTTAATTTTATGATGGATTAAGTATTCATTGTGCCAAAATTTAATTTGTCTACAATAAGTCAAAATACCATTTTACCATACCTTATATTTAGATAAAAAGAATTTATTGTGCCAAACTCCCTTGTTTGTCTACAATAAATCAAAATCTCATAATATAAAATATGTATAAAATTAAATAGAAAATAATTTAATTTATAAAATTAAAAATAGAATTTCATTAAATCATATTTATTTCCTAAGAGTTTCACCTTCCCCTAACTATTAATATTTAGCTAAACATTTTTTTTATAAAGGAAATTACTAAAATTGAAAAACACATAATTAAAAATGGAATTTGAAAATTGAAATAAAACTAATTTTATTGATTGAAAATAAATTACAAGGAGAGATGAGAAGAAGAATTTGGGGGAAAAGAAGAGAAGAGAAGGTGTGGAGAGGTGTGTTCAACCCCCCCTCTATTTATACTAATACATGGTAAATCCACACCACACAAATAAAAAATTTAATTACATCTTAACCTTACATTTGTCCCACTAATAATCCCACTAATAAAACATAAACCTAACTTATCCACTCAAGCACATCCAACACATTCCACTAACAATTACCATACCTAATATGATAAAAACTTATAATTTTACAATTACCATATTTACCGTGGTAAAAACGAAAAAAAAATACAACAAAAGTCTTGCATCCTCCTCGACAATGACATAATTTCTCGGACTTTCGGAATCCAAATTTGACATCCATGCATTTGTTCGGAGCCTCAAATTGCATGAAATTATTATTTTTACCTAATAAACACACAAAAATACACAAAATCAAATATTTAGAAAAATAATTAGAAATTCACAATATGTTACACAATTACAAATATAAATTACATTAATAAAACAAAATAACATTTTTATCCCTTAATAAACATACAATTTTTAACACTAATCACACCCCCCAACTAGCTTATTGCTAGCCCCTAGCAATTAAAGCGTTATATTATTTTAAGATTTACAAAATTCACATGCAAGTTAATAGTTGTTCATCTATCCTCTAAACTACCAAATAATTAAACTCTCAATTTTTTTTTAAAACTTTTGGTCATCCACTCATTATCCAGAATATCATAAACCTTCTTTTGTGCTCAAGTAATTAACACAATACTTATGGGGTTTTATTAAAAGAAAACAACATTTTCATTCTAAAACTCATTAGAAATTCTATCTTCAGGCAGTAGATTATTCAAGCCTTTTTTTTTTTTTTTTTTTTGCATTTTTAACCCATGTAGCGAGCTTTAGGTCAGTGACTCCCAGACCAGTTGACCTTAGGGCACTAGGTGTTGAAACACCCCTACGGACTTAATTACTCGGGTTTTTAATAAATAAGCAAACAATATATCTATAACCCATGTAGCGAGCTTTAGGTCAGTGACTCCCAGACCAGTTGACCTTAGGGCACTAGGTGTTGAAACACCCCTACGGACTTAATTACTCGGGTTTTTAATAAATAAGCAAACAATATATCTATAACCCATGTAGCGAGCTTTAGGTCAGTGACTCCCAGACCAGTTGACCTTAGGGCACTAGGTGTTGAAACACCCCTACGGACTTAATTACTCGGGTTTTTAATAAATAAGCAAACAATATATCTATAACCCATGTAGCGAGCTTTAGGTCAGTGACTCCCAGACCAGTTGACCTTAGGGCACTAGGTGTTGAAACACCCCTACGGACTTAATTACTCGGGTTTTTAATAAATAAGCAAACAATATATCTATAACCCATGTAGCGAGCTTTAGGTCAGTGACTCCCAGACCAGTTGACCTTAGGGCACTAGGTGTTGAAACACCCCTACGGACTTAATTACTCGGGTTTTTAATAAATAAGCAAACAATATATCTATAACCCATGTAGCGAGCTTTAGGTCAGTGACTCCCAGACCAGTTGACCTTAGGGCACTAGGTGTTGAAACACCCCTACGGACTTAATTACTCGGGTTCTAGATTTAATTGCACTCATTCAATTTTTTTTTTGGTTGCTTTTTTTTTTTATTTTTTTTTTGCAATATACACTTTCTACCACCTTAGATATTATTTCTAATAAATCAAAAGAACTAAATGCTGCAAAAATTTTAACTTACAACCCACTAGTATGTGTCATAGTGTGTGTGTGAAGAATGATTTAATAATACCTGTTAAATGAGTAAATAACAAAATAATTTGATAACCAAATGGAGGAGAGTTCACAAATTTGAGTAATTCAAAGAAAAGGGAACAAAAACAACTTATTATGAATTTTAAAATCAAAATATAATACAACAAGACTATTAGGATGCGTTTCAAAAGTTGCGACTCTTTACACAGCCATCCTAGACAAAAAAAAAAATTATTGATTGTTTTTTGTTTTTTTTTTTAAATTAAACACACCTATTTACAATTTACGTCAATTATCCCTTCCCCCCAAACAAATTTAAACATTATATACATGCAGAAAGATGAAAAAGATAAAGGAAACATAAATAATAAAAGAAGAAATAGGAAAGATCACACCTGAACAACTCGCTGAAGATGCGTTTCTAGAGTCCCTACACCCCATATTCTGCCATCTTCGACAAAAGCATTACTAGGATTTGCTATATTCCACATATGTCAACTATTCCCTCCCCCCAACCTGAACAAGACATTGTCCTCAATGGCTTAAAAGAAAGAAGTAGAGTTTAGAAGACACAACCTCATAGCTCCAAGAAGATTGTTACAACCGAAGAGTTAAATCCAATTTGTACTTCTTACTAGGGCTAGGGTTACCATCATTAGTCAACCATTCCAAGGCCAAGGTCTCAGGATCTGGCTCTGGTTTGTAAGCTTGTAAAAGATCAAGTAACTCATTAGCAGTAGAAGCACAAACAAAAAGATTTTTCGCAGAGATTGGAATAAAATGATTCTTAATTGCATGGTTAATGAATGTGAGCAACCCATCAAAAAAATTATTAACATTTAGTAAACCGATGGGTTTTTGATGGATGTTTAAATGGGCCCAAGATGCAAATGTAATCAATGCCTCTAAAGTTGCAAGATCTCCTGGCAAGAAAATGAAAGCGTCAGCATGATTTAACAACTCAGTTATTCGCTCTTGCATACTTGAGACAACTAACTCTTCTCCAATTGGTACATCAGATCTACATCCTAGAGATTTTAAGGCTTGTGGAATGATACCTAGTACCTGGTTTCCTCTAATAAAAACAGCTTCTGAGACAAGTTTTGATAACCCGCGGTCACCTCCTCCATATACAAGGTGCAGTTTCCTCTCAGCTATGGCACGACCAAGATCTACAGCTGCTTGAACGAACTCTTTGTATTTTCCATAACGAAATCCAGAGAGCACACAAATGTTTTTTAATTGTCTACTCGAAGATGCTGCCATTAGAATAATCTTAAAAAACAAGTTGTGAGTGGTTTGGAAAAAGAGCTCGTATTTAAAGATCTGAGTGACAGACAGAATGAGAAACAGTTGTAAATGGGTTGGTGGATTTGTCAGATGACGCGTAAAGCTCATGTCTCAATTATTCAAAAGCAAACAGTAAAAAGAAAAGCAAACAGTGAAAAGAAAAAGTAAAAGAAAACAAATAATGATTAAATACAAAATCAAACTATTAAATGCAATAATGCAAATGATAAAAGAGCAGTAAAGTAAAAGGATATTTACTGGTAGTTGTGATTGTGGCTCACATCTTCCTCTGGTTTTACGTCCAGTAACGGCTTGAACGCCCTCTATGGGTCGAGGATAGGCTTCCCATCCAGTTTTCTTATAAACTGGCAAACAGGGTCTTTTTGAGTCAGATTCCCAAGACTAAATTGTGCACTTTCATTTTGGAATAGTCTCCATAACCTGTGTATCTCATATTGCACATGTCCGCTTCGATGCGTCTCAAGAGATCGTAAGATATCATCCAACGATTCTTTACTCATGCCATCTTTGACGAATTTAATTTTGTCCTCTCGACTATCAGAAACCATTCCTAAAGATTTACAAACTTCTCGTCTGCAACTAAGTCGTACACAATTATGACATTTTGAGCCAAGTCGATTAGCTCTCCTTTTTTTAGCAAACGTACTCTTACCAAAACCAGGCATGTAAGAAACAAATGGATCAGAAAACTCACCAGCTAATCGGACCTTTGCTTCAATTAACCAACGAATGTCAGAAGGAATGCCATTGATCATTAACAAACGCAGTCGTTCACAACGAGCTTTGTAAATTTTCCTAAGGGCATTCTGAGGGAGAGAAGGAAAACGCTTATGCAAGTTATGTTGTATTTCTTCCATGCTTGATTTTGAGATTTCAGTTATTGTGGGAAACTGAGGATACCGACTTAAGAAGTCACGGAGTACCGTTATCCGCCATTTATACGGGAAAATAAATCAAAGCACACCAAAATCAAATCTGCAAAATCAAATCAAACGTGAAAGCGAACAAAAAAGAAACACAATATGTACAAAGGAAAATGAACTTACATTCGTCCTCTCATTGAGTTAACCTCAAGCTCCAATTGACATTCATATATGCCACGTTCTATTGCTCTGAGTTGTCTTTCTTGATCCTCAACGTAGGCCACTAATTCTGGTGGTTGTCGTTCCCAAATTGGATGTGATTTACAGCTTTGTATCAATCTTCTCAAGTGAAATTTTATTCGCAAAAGTCTTTTAAGATGTGTAAACAGAATATTCCTTATTGAGGTACTCATGATGTATAATGATGAAGAAAACACAATTATTAAACACACTTAAGTAAGAAACATCACAACGCGTATCATTCAAGACAGTCAAACAATTCAAACGGTAAAACAACAGTGAAAAGTTAAAATACTCATTAAAAACTCAATCAAGATTTTGTGGGTCACTCAAATTTATTTCGGTGCTTGGATCACGTGGTTGGTATTCCAGATAGGGCTTTATTCTTTGACCATTAACTTTAAATGTGACACTGTTTTTTGGATTCTCAATTTCTACAGCCCCATGTGGATATACATTTTTTACAATAAATGGGCCACTCCACTTTGACTTTAACTTTCCTGGAAACAAATGAAGACGAGAATTATAAAGCAACACTCTTTGACCAATTTCAAATGTTTTTCGAAAAATTCTTTTATCATGAAAAATTTTTGTTCTTGCCTTAATAATTCTTGAATTTTCATATGCATCATTTCTTAATTCCTCAAGTTCATTCAATTGTAATTTCCGCACATTACCAACATCATCCAAATTTGAATTAAAAGCTTTAATAGCCCAAAATGATTTATGTTCAAGTTCAACAGGTAAGTGACAAGGTTTACCATAAACTAGCCGATAGGGTGACATTCCTAATGACGTTTTAAATGCAGTACGGTATGCCCAAAGTGCATCAGTCAATCGAAGAGACCAATCTTTGCGGTTTGGGTTAACTGTTTTTTCTAAAATTTGTTTTATCTCCCTATTTGCTAATTCAACTTGACCATTTGTTTGAGGATGATAAGGGGTAGCAACTTTATGTGTAATTCCATATTTTTTCATTAAAGACTCAAATGACTTATTACAAAAATGCCTACCTCCATCACTAATAATGGCTCGAGGGATTCCAAATCGACTTAGAATGTTTTCTCTTAAAAATTTAATGACAGTTTTACTATCATTATTTCGACAAGACATTGCTTCAATCCATTTTGAGACATAATCAACTGCCACTAATATGTACACAAATCCAAAAGATGGTGGAAATGGACCCATGAAATCAATTCCCCAACAGTCAAATATTTCAATTTCAAGTATGGGATTTAAGGGCATCATGTTTCTTTTAGTAATTGATCCCAATTTTTGACAGTTTTCACAAGTTTTGCAAAATTCATATGTGTCTTTAAATATGGTAGGCCAATAAAATCCACTTTGTAAAATTTTAGCCGTAGTTTTTCTTGAAGAAAAGTGTCCACCGCATGCTTCAGAATGACAAAAATTAATGACACTACTTACCTCATTATCAGGAATGCATCGTCGAAAAATCTGATCAGAGCAATATTTGAATAAGTAAGGATCATCCCAATAAAATTTCTTTACTTCAACCAAAAATTTCTTCTTCTCCTGAGTATTCCATTGCGAAGGCATTTTACCTGTAACAAGGAAATTAACAATGTTAGCATACCATGGTATTGAAGTAACAGATAATAAAAATTCATCAGGAAAGGAATCATTGATGGGTGTTATATCAGTGCAGATTTCAGATGTGAGTCTTGATAAATGATCAGCAACGACATTTTCGGCACCCTTTTTATCTTTGATGGTGAGGTCAAATTCTTGAAGTAACAAAATCCAGCGAATTAGTCTTGGTTTGGCATCCTGTTTAGTCATCAAATATCTCACAGCAGCGTGATCAGTAAAAACAACAGTTTTAGAACCAAGCAAATATGAGCGAAATTTGTTTAATGCATACACCACAGCAAGTAATTCTTTTTCAGTTGTCGAATAATTCATTTGAGTATTATCCAAAGTCTTACTCGCATAGTGAATCACAAACGACTTACGATCCCTTTTTTGTCCTAAAACAACACCAATAGCAAAGTCACTTGCATCACACATTAATTCAAAAGGTAAAGACCAATCTGGAGATTGCATAATAGGTGCAGATGTCAAAAGGCAAATTATTTTCTCAAAAGATTTTTGGCAATCATCAGTCCATTCAAACGGTGCATCTTTTAATAAGAGGTTACAAAGTGGTTTAGATATGACACTAAAGTTTTTTATAAACCTCCTATAAAATCCTGCATGCCCTAAAAAGGATCGCACATCTCTAACTGTTTTTGGTTGTGGCAATTTAGATATGACTTCAATTTTTGCTTTGTCAACTTCAATTCCTTTAACGGATATAACATGACCCAAAACAATTCCAGAAGTAACCATGTAATGGCATTTTTCCCAATTTAAAACGAGTTCTTTTTCAACACATCTTTTTAAAACGTTTTCCAAATTATCAAGGCAATCATCAAAAGAATTCCCAAACACTGTCAAATCATCCATAAAGACCTCTAAACAATGTTCAATCATATCAGTGAAAATACTTAACATGCATCTTTGAAATGTTGCAGGAGCATTACAAAGTCCAAATGGCATTCTTTTAAATGCAAATGTTCCAAAGGGACATGTAAATGTGGTTTTTTCTTGGTCTTCAAGTGCTATAGGAATTTGATAATAACCTGAATACCCATCTAAAAAGCAGTAGTAAGGATGTCCAGCTACTCTTTCTAAGATTTGGTCAAGAAATGGTAAAGGAAAATGATCTTTTCTAGTGGCTTCATTTAATTTCCTATAATCAATGCACATGCGCCAACTAGATGTAATTCGTGTTGGAATTAATTCACCTTTTTCATTTTTAACAACAGTGATTCCAGATTTTTTAGGCACTACTTGTGTAGGACTTACCCACTTACTATCAGAGATAGGGTAGATAATTCCCGCATCAAGTAACTTAAGAACTTCTGTTTTTACTACTTCTTTCATGTGTGGGTTTAATCTTCTTTGAGGTTGTTGACATGTTTTAGCATTTTCTTCCAAATTGATTCTATGTGTGCAAATTAAAGGATTAATACCTTTAATGTCATTTAAAGTCCATCCAATTGCATTTTTATACTTTTTAAGAACAAATAGTAACTTACCTTCTTGGTCGCTTGATAAGGTCGAAGAAATCACAACAGGATAAGTTTGTTCTTCTCCAAGATAAGCATACTTCAATCCTTCAGGCAAAGGTTTCAATTCCAATTTAGGTGCTTCTTGTTGTTCAGTCTTTTCAATAATTCCAAGCTCCTCAAATTTTGATTTCCCATCATCAGTTTGCAAAGTCTGACAAGAATCAAACAATAAATTTATATTAGAAGTATCATGGTCAAGTTGTTTATTTGATTCAATTGAATTAACCAAGCAAATATCACTAAGTTCAGAAAAACTCCCTTTTTGAATATTCTCCTCTATATAAGATTCAAGCAATTCCTTTTGTTCATCAATCTCATCTTCATTCTCATTTTCCTCATTAGGTTGCCTACACATATTGAAAACATTCAATTCTAGAGTCATATTTCCAAATGACAAATTCATTAAACCATTCCTACAATTAATCAAAGCATTAGCAGTTGCTAAAAATGGTCGACCCAAAATTACAGGAATTGGTTTATAATTATTCACAACAGGTTCAGTTTCTAAAACAATAAAATCCACAGGGTATATGAATTTATCAACTTGTACTAAAACATCTTCCACTATTCCTTTCGGTATTTTAACTGATCTATCGGCAAGCAAAAGTGTAGTTGAAGTTGATTTTAACTCACCAAGATTAAGTTGAAGAAAAACTGAATGTGGAAGCAAATTAACACTAGCACCAAGGTCTAACAAAGCGTGCTCAATTTTGTGATCTCCAATAATACAAGAAATAGTAGGACAACCAGGATCTTTATATTTTAACTTATTATTAGTAGACAGAATGGTACTTACCTGTTCAGCCATGAATGCACTCTTTTTTACCTTCAATTTCCTCTTAACAGTGCATAAGTCCTTTAAAAATTTGGCATATGAAGGTACCTGCTTGATTGCATCTAACAGAGGAATGTTAACTTTCACTTGCTTAAAGATTTCATAAATTTCAGAAGAGTGGTTTGATTTCCTTGGTTTATTCAATGCATGCGGAAATGGTGGTTCAGATGGAACAGTAGTTATTTCTTCACTAGGTGTAAGTTTATCTAGTTCTTCCTTACCCTTTGAATTATCATTTTCACAAGGTTCAGGAATAGGCCGATCAATAACCTTACCACTACGAAGAGTTATAACTGACTTAACATGGTCAATGGGTGCATTTTGAATCTTAGGATTTGGTTGTGGTTGAGCTGGAAATTTTCCTTTTTCTTGAATTGTGAGTGCAGAAGAAATTTTAGCAAGAGTATCTTTCAAATCAGAAAAAGTTTGTGCATTTTGATTGTTAATAGTATCTTGCTTCCTAATGAATGAATGCATTGTATCTTCCAAATTTTTCCATGGTGGTGGAACATATGGTACATAAGGATGAGTATTTTGAAAATTTTGTGGAGGTGGTGCTTGTGAAGATTGTGCATTATTATTATTCCTCCAACTGAAATTTGGATGATTTCTCCAACCAGGATTATAAGTCTGTGAATATGGGTTTGGTTTATTAAAAGTGTTGATAACATTAGCTTGATCATGCAAACATTCTTTGAGTGCAGGCAGAGTGGGACAATCTTGAGTGAAATGATCATTAGAACTACAAACATCACATGCAATTTCTTGAACAGATTTTACTTGATCACTTTTTTTATTTTCCAAAGCTTCAACCTTCCTAACTAGGGATGCAAATTTTGCTTGTAAATCATGATCTTCCCTAAGGTTGTAGATTCCTCCACTAGATGGAGATGGTTGTGGTTTATTAGTCAATTCAAAAGTTCCAACAGTATCCCAATGTTGTGCATTTTCAGCTAATTGGTCAAGGTAATCTAGTGCATCTTCAGGATTTTTATCTTTAAATTCACCATTACACATCATTTCTACAACTTGTCTAGTTTGTGGTATTAAGCCCTCGTAGAAATAAGTGACCAATCGCCAAGTTTCAAAACCATGGTGTGGACATATGTTAAGCAATTCTTTAAACCTATCCCAACACTGGTATAATGTTTCTCCATTTTTTTGAGTAAAAGAAGTGATTTGCCTTTTAAAAGAATTTGTTCTATGAGGTGGAAAGAATTTTTTCAAAAACTGTTCTTGCATGTTATTCCAAGTTCTTATTGATCCAGATCTAAGGTTTTGTAGCCAAGTTTTAGCTTTATCTTTTAATGAAAAAGGAAAAAGCTTTAATCTAATTATGTTCATGCTACAATTTTGGTCCGTGTATGTATTACAAACTTCCTCAAAATCTCTTAGATGCAAGTACGGATTCTCAGATTCTAAACCATGAAATGTTGGTAAAAGTTGGATAATACCTGGTTTAAAGTTGAATCGAGATGCTTCTGGAGGAAATACTATACACGACGGTGCTCCAGTTCTGGTTGGATTCATGTAGTCTCTCAAAGTTCTCGGTTGATCGTGTTGAGATTGGTTGTCTCCTTGATCAATTGGAGGATTAAGTTGCCCTAAATTGTTTTCGTCTTGGATCTCGTCCATGATTGGTGGTGGTGATTGAGATCTACGAATTAACCTGCCACTTGAAGATCGAGACCAACGTCTCATACAATAATTATATCACAAAGATAACAAACAAATTAGTAACACAAAAACTAAATGAAAATTACAAAATAAAAAAAATAAAAAATTAAATATGTAAATAATATAAGTGTACAAAAGAAAAATTAATAACTTAAAATTAAATAACAATTTTGGTGGTTGAACCCACCAATTAACAATAAAATTAAATATAAAATAAAGGCGAAAGAAAAAAAAAGAAAAAAAATGGTGGTTGAACCCACCAATAAAGTAAAAATAAATAAATAAATACAAAATAAAAAAATGGTGGTTGAACCCACCAATAAAAAAAATAAAGCAAAAAAAAATTAAATAAATGCAGAAAATTAAATAACTGAAAAAAAAATAGGAGTTAGCAGTTAGTAAGTTAAAAGTTAGTAATTAGAGTTAGTAGTTAAAGTTAGTTTGGTCCAAATTAAGTCCAAAATAAGTCCAAATATATCCAAAGTATGTCCAAGATGTAAGTCCAAGTCTTAATTATTTTGAGGAATTTCGTCTAGAGATTCTTATTGAAATTATTTACAATTTTATGGCCACACCGTAATATTTAGAAGTTTAGAATTGAGCCATGTGGGATGCAAATGAAGATTTAGAAATATTTTAGGGTCTGAGCGTAATTATGAGAATAATGAGTAAGAAACGAGAATTGTTGGGGTGAAATTAGAATTATGAAAGATGTGGGGGTAGAAGAGAATTTAAGAAAAGGAAAAGGGGGCAAACGAAAATTTACAAAAAAAAGAAAAAAAAATAAAAGAAAAAAATAAAACAAAATAAATACCTTTCCCCGGCAACGGCGCCAAAAACTTGACACGACTTAAAAGTGTTTGATTTACTCTCAAGTATAAGAGTGCCTAGTTATAATATATCTCGGTGAGTCCGAGGTCGATCCACAGAGAAAAGATTTAATTTGTTTATTTTATTTTATCTAAAAATTGAAAATAAAACTTGAATATAAACAACTTAATTTAAATGAAACTATGGAATTGAACTAGTTAGGGTTATGGATCCACTCTTAGAAGTAAATAAAACTTAATAAATTCTTTTAGCCAATTGTTAGATTTATTACCCAAAAGATTAATTATATAAATTATTATTATTTTCCCTTTAATTTTATGATGGATTAAGTATTCATTGTGCCAAAATTTAATTTGTCTACAATAAGTCAAAATACCATTTTACCATACCTTATATTTAGATAAAAAGAATTTATTGTGCCAAACTCCCTTGTTTGTCTACAATAAATCAAAATCTCATAATATAAAATATGTATAAAATTAAATAGAAAATAATTTAATTTATAAAATTAAAAATAGAATTTCATTAAATCATATTTATTTCCTAAGAGTTTCACCTTCCCCTAACTATTAATATTTAGCTAAACATTTTTTTTATAAAGGAAATTACTAAAATTGAAAAACACATAATTAAAAATGGAATTTGAAAATTGAAATAAAACTAATTTTATTGATTGAAAATAAATTACAAGGAGAGATGAGAAGAAGAATTTGGGGGAAAAGAAGAGAAGAGAAGGTGTGGAGAGGTGTGTTCACCCCCCCCTCTATTTATACTAATACATGGTAAATCCACACCACACAAAAAAAAAATCTAATTACATCTTAACCTTACATTTGTCCCACTAATAATCCCACTAATAAAACATAAACCTAACTTATCCACTCAAGCACATCCAACACATTCCACTAACAATTACCATACCTAATATGATAAAAACTTATAATTTTACAATTACCATATTTACCGTGGTAAAAACGTAAAAAAAAAATACAACAAAAGTCTTGCATCCTCCTCGACAATGACATAATTTCTCGGACTTTCGGAATCCAAATTTGACATCCATGCATTTGTTCGGAGCCTCAAATTGCATGAAATTATTATTTTTACCTAATAAACACACAAAAATACACAAAATCAAATATTTAGAAAAATAATTAGAAATTCACAATATGTTACACAATTACAAATATAAATTACATTAATAAAACAAAATAACATTTTTATCCCTTAATAAACATACAATTTTTAACACTAATCAATGGTAAAATTATAATTTACTATTAAGAAATAGGGGTCTGGGTGTCTTTTTTGAAACATTAGGGGGTTTTGTGTCCCTTATTCAAACGTTAGGGGTCTCTGTGTCCTTTTCCCATATATAAAAGTAGAGATGTTAGTGAGACTTGACGTGTAAAATGACGATTTTCTCCTTTATAAATATACACTTTTTAGCACTCAACAATAGTTATGCCTCAAATAACCACGTAAATGTCTCCATATCCTCTCGTAAAATCAATCTGCATTCTAACAAAATAGATTGTCTATGGTGATTAACTCCGACAGAGGGCGCGAATGGCAAGTCATACTTGTTGGTCAGATATGTAGTGTCAAATGTGATGGCGTCTCCAAAATATTTGTAAGCCATCCTGCTCCTCGGATCTGCCTAAAATACATTCTTTAATCGTTCCTCCTCATCCAAATCAATGCTAGAAAAACCCATTACATCTGCTTACTTTTTCTATAAGTACTTTAAAAGTGCCATAACATTTCCTTCCTCAAGCTGTAATCATCTTGTTTTGTCAACAAAAATTCTACAATCTTTTTCTAAGAATGACACATTTTCATACCCTCCAGCTTAAACAACAATAGAATTGAAATTTTGGGCAATTCCAATTCCCGCACAATCATTCATTTATATTTACTTTTTAGCACTTGTACTAACTCTGTGATTGCATGGGAAATACCTAGCTTTGTCTGGACTCAATCCATGGTTGTATTGAATATTTAAAGTTTGAAGAGCCCATTTTCCATCTTCATTTAGACAACCTCTATTTTTTGCATCACAACCATTTTCACATTAGGTTTCGGCCTTCAATGCATTAGCAAATTTACTTTCTGACTTGCCGCTATAGCCATATGAAAATGTTGCATATTTTACAATTCCATCGATCTATTTCTTAGTAGTTCGAACCTTCACAGAAAATCCCTCTTATTTACCATAGGCTTTGTAAAATGAAAACATATTTTCATGACTATCAAATAACATTCCAAGAGTTGGTTCATATTTTTTCAGTTGCACAATTTCATATACATTGTTGGCTTATGATTCTTGCAACTCTTCAAATGCATGCTCATTTTCCAAATTCTCAATTTCTACAAAATAATTAACATTTGTATTAAAAATAAATAATTAGAAACTTTTATAACATTTTTGCCCAGTAACAAAAAAATCCTAACAATTTAAATATATAAACACATCCAAAAATTATTATAATTTATTCCATTATTTCTAGAAATTTAAATTAAAAAAATCCTAACACATATATAAAACACATCCAAAAATTACTATAAATTTAATCCATTACTTTCTAACAATTTAAATTAAAAGTCCTAACAATTTAAATATATAAAACACATCCATAAATTGTTATAATTTATTCCATTATTTCCAGCAATTTAAATTTAAATAAATCCTAACATATATAAAACACGTTCAGATATTACTAAAAATTTAATCCATTACTTTCTAACAATTTAAATTAAAAATCCTAACAATTTAAATATATAAAACACATCCATAAATTGTTATAATTTATTCCATTATTTCCAGCAATTTAAATTTAAACAAATCCTAACATATATAAAACACATCCAAAAATTGCTATAAATTTAATCCATTACTTCATATCAATTCAAAGTAAAAAAAAAATCATAACAATTTAAATATATAACAAGCACAAATCTATGAATTTTAAAATTTAAATTAAAAAAAATCTAACCATTTAAATATATAGAACACAACAAAAACTTTATTTGAATGTAATGAGAGAGACCAACTTACCAATTAATCAGCAACAATTTTATCAAGCTACCTCTGTTTGCAGATCTATTACCACTAATTTTGTTTCAATTTTTTTTTGCTATTGAAATCCATATCTAACTTCTCTCCCTTCTTCCTTATGGCCGCTTTTGGTTGAGATTTCTGTTATTGAAATCAAGCAAATGCAGAGCTGGAAATCCAGATATCAGTTGTGTGATAAACAGCGAAAAGAGATGCAAATAGAGTTCTTGCCTTCCACTTTAATCATGTTAAAATCCTTGTCCAATAGCAGAAAAAAAAATTTCACTTCATTCACACATGTGCGCCATTATATATTCATTTTTTTAAACTTATTGTGGGCTCATAACATAAGAGAGAGAGGACAGGAAAAGCAGTATGTGCTGCCATTTCTATCTTCCCTCTGTCGTGGTGTTGTCTAAATAGTAGAATTCCAATAAGAATAAAACACAAGAGTAGTCTCTCTAGTGGTCAAATTTAGTAAAAGGCCTAAATGATTTCATTTATTTATTTTATTTCTTAATAATTTTGGGAGAGAAAATCTCCTTTAGGCTATAACCCTATAACTAATATCTCCTTACTCCCTCTATTCATAGTAGGATCTTTAGACTACAAAATTCTTGTTTAAAATTCTTTATATACATTTCTGGTTGTGCATGCTAATAATTCAACACCAACATAGACAATAATCAGTTAAACAAAAATAACTTTGGAATGAATCTCTTTTTCAAACAATGATTGTGATATGCAGTTTTATTTTTATATTGTATGTTATTGGTCACTAAATAAGCAAGGGTGATACTACGGGATGGTAACATATCTCAAAGACGGTAGCCCAACCCAATTTACACCAATAACCATAAAACTTTATACTTTTTTCATCTTAACCCCCCAAATTAATTTCTATCAACATTAGTAAAAAAAAAAAAAACTTTCAGACCAAAATATCCCTCTCACATCTCTCCCCCAACAATCTCTCTTTCACTCAACTCTCCCAAACCGAAGAAACAAACATAGTCGGCGACAACATCAGCCCTCGTCGGCGGCGACTCCATCCATCATCGACGTCTGATCTACCATCTATGGCCTTCAACGAAACCTAAGTTAGCCATTTTATTTATATTTCATTAATTTAAAATGAAATTTTAGAATAATAGTAGTTGTAGTTTGAGAATAATGATGGTGGTGGTGGTGGTGTTTGTAGTGGTGGTTGTTGTTTTGAGAGTGTGTTGTTTTGGGAGTGATTTGTGATTGTATTGTTTTGGGTTGAATGGTGCTGCCCAACGAGGGAACCGCTATCCACCGATGGGCGCTAGAGCGCGCACGTGCGCTGGCTCGATCGTACCCGTCGCTGGGCGGCAGCGGTTCCCTCAGTTTAATTTTTCCGTGAAGTGGGTTTAGTTTTTTTTTTCCGTGAAGTCAATTTCTTTTATTTTTGTTGTAAATGCAATGTAATAATGTTATAAATATTACAGATACATGGCGAAATAAGAACCATCATAAATCGAAGTAGGCTGGATGTATTTTGCTTATGCCGATCACTTTCCGGGTCGAATTTCGAGCATGTGTAATTTATCTTCGGTCATAAAAGCCATCGAGTTGAATATGTTCAAGAAGGACATATTTAGGCATTTCTTGGAGTGTCGAAACTTTCTATTTAGTGGTGTAATTTTGCATAATCTTTTACTTAGGCTAGCGGCCCATGAAGAAGACAACCATGAGGATCAGTTATTGTTTCAAATTGGTGAGCATTTGATACACTTGTCAATTGTAGAATGATGCCTGGTTACTGGACTTTCCTATGGTGTAGATACCACACTAAGAAATAAGAAAAGGTGCATAGGCTACTGAATATGTATTTTGATGGTTTGAACTGCAAGGTCAATCTTAAGCAATTCGATGTATTATTTGAGAAGTTGAAATTCGATGCAATGGATTAAATGGACGCATTAAAGATTGCGCTCTTTTGTTTTGCGGACAAAGTTCTAAATGGAAGAAAAAATATTGTCAAATTAATTTCTCATGGCTTAATGAAGTAGATGATATAAAGTACTTCCGAAAGTGTCCATGGGGTTATTTATCGTGGGAAATGATAAACAAGAGTCTTGACAATGTATTGTACGAGAAAGACGAGAAATTTAAGACAACTCGATTGAAAAACCCGGAACATAACATTGAAAAGTACAATCTTTACAGCTTTACGTCTGGGGTTCAGGTGCATTGTTTTTTTTGTTTATTAATAAGTTTTATAGTATTAAATATTTGATAGTTGTTTTAATAGCTTTTTCACTTTGGTTGTTGCAGGCTTAAATTTACGAAGATATCGGAGGTTTACCATCAGCATGGGTCGTGAAAACAAAGAAGAACATTCCATGTATCGTGCAATGGAAGCCCATGGCGTCTTCAAGAATCAACTTTGCTGAGGTTTATTCGTTCTTCAACGAAGAATCTCGTCATGTAAGTAATATGTATTGGTTATTTTTTTAACGTTACTAAATTCAAGTTATGTATACTTACTTAAAATTTTGAATTTATGGCAGGGGGACATTTTACACACCCTTGAGCCGAATGCAAAGGAGAGTAGCAGAAAATATTGGCTCATTGTGAAGGATTACATGCCACGCATTCCAGACTGGGTTCATAAGGTCGGTATCCTATAATGCTATTATTTATTTAATCGAAATTTTTTACTTTTCATTTCCTAATTTTAAATGCTACTTTATATAGCACCAACCCTCAATCAACGAGCCGTCGTCCGTTATAAGGCAATCAGACAAGTATGACGACATATCAAACCCAACACCAGAGTAGCGTCATGACACTTCTGAGGATGAGGTGGCTGTTGATGATCACCAGGAGTAGACAAACATGATTCCGAGGTTATAAGTAATTTATTTTCTTCATTTATAAATCATTATTTTTTTTATTGTTATTATAAAGTTTTACTTATTTTCTTTTATAATAGTTGACGATGTTGAGTATTAGAAAATGCATATTTACAAAGGAGAAAACTGTCATTTTACATTTCAAGTCTTACTAACAACCCTTACTTTTATGTGTTTAAGCTTTTTGTAATTTAATTATGTGTGTTTTATTTTAATTAAGTATTTTATGTGTTTTAGGGGCATCATAGTCATTTCACAATAAACGAGAGATCAGACGGAAAAACAGACATTACTTTTGAACTCAGGACGGTCGAAAACCTTAAGATGAGCATAAAATGAAAAATGACACTGTTCACATGTACGGTACTGTCTACGTTACTGTTCACGACACTGTTCATATAGACGGATCGATGACGTGGCATTGACCGATGATGTGGCATTGACTGATGAGGTGTCACAATCCTGTTGGACTAAAATTCTTATGTACTATTGATGGTAACGTGGCAACATATCAGTGGACCAAAAATCTCGTGTACGGTACATGTATCATGCAGGATTATTTTCAATCAAATCGTGTTACTGTTCATCCACGTGGTCAAACCACGTACTGTTGACTGATGACGTGGCGCAATCTTGAGCGTCCAAACTGTTTTTAATCCGATGGTCATGATTTACTCGATGTATCTATAAAAAAAGGGACCTCCCCCCCTAATTTGATATCTCTAAATCCATTTTTTGATTCTATTTTCTATAATTCCTTCTTCATCTTGTATTTTCTAAGTATTTTAATAAATTTCCTTTTTGCCCCTAGTTCAATTATGAGTAGCTAATTTTCTTTCAAGCTTGGGTTGAAGGTGAAGTCTCAACATGTGTCATGGGCTTTATTTGGTAAATTTGTTTTCTCTTCCCATCTAGTTTTTGTGGATGTTTTGACTTCTCATCGATAAATGATAATAAGCTTGTCTAGATACCGCCTTGGTTTCACCGGCTCTCTAGTACAAGGTTATTATTATTTGGCACGATAAGCCCTTAGCACCATATTGATTAGAGTGTGGATCATGAGGTGTGGATTCCTCCATCATGATTTAATTGATATTAATAAGGAATATTTAGCCCATGGTGCATATTGATACGGATCTAGATACCCAAGTACGTCATTTCAATAGATTTCTATTCAATTTATTCTCGCCATTTAAATTCCAATTTTAGGATAATCCAAATCATTTTCATCACAAATCCAACCACCCATTTACAAAATTAATTCTACATATAATTAAAATCCACCTCCTCGTGGGATCGACACTCGTCACCATTGATCTATACTACAATAGATTCGTACACTTGCGAGTTCAATAAAATTTGTACAATAAATTTTTGGCGCCGTTGCCGGGGAGGTAAGTAATTTTAATTCAAAGAATTAATTTTTGTGTTTTCTTATATTTTTTTCTTCCTTAAAAAAAATGAATCAACATTTAAAGATTAGTATTTTTTTTCTTTAAAATTCTGTAATTTATTTTTCTTTGTAATTTTTTTGTTTATCTTATTAATTTATTTTTAGTTAATTTATTTTACGTAATATTTTGTGTATTTTTATAGTAAGGTTGTAATAGCGCGATAAGGTTAGTATCGTAATTTCTCATTTTTTTCTTTATTTTTATTCGTTTTGTTCCCATTTATTTTTTGTTCTTTGCATGCATGGTCGTAGGTCATTATTACCTAATTTTGAACCTATAGACCTTGAACTTGAGAAAACACTTTGCACACACAGACATATTAAAAATAGAATGAATTTACAAGCACCACAGGAGAGGCCATTTAAGGACTACTTCAGTTCTTTAGCTAATTTGAGCACATCATGTATCAGAAACCCAAATGTAGCTGCTAGGAGTTTTGAACTAAAACATAGTGTGCTAAATTGTCACCCAACATTCTATGGCCTAGAAAATGAGGACCCATATAATCATCTGAATGATTTTCATGCTATTTGTCAAACATTTAAATACGAGAATTTTTCAGACAATTATGTTAAACTCAAATTATTCACATTTTCTTTAAAGGACAGAGTTCGTTCATGGCTTAATACATTGCCTGCTAATAGCATTACATCATAGGAACAAATGGTAACAAAATTTTTGAATAAATATTTTTCAGTGCATAAAACCAATGCTATTCGCAGGGAAATCTCATAATTTACCCAGAGAGAAGACGAGCAATTTTTTGAAACATGAGAGCGATTCAACGGACTACTCTTGCAGTGTCCACATCATGGGTACGAGAAATGACACCAATGCCAATACTTTTTGGAGGGATTATTGCCGAATGTGCAAGAATGGCTAATGGCAACAAGTGGAGGAGAGTTAATGTCAAAAAGTGCATCAGAGATTTAGGAATTCTTCCAACGACAAGCGGATAATTCCCAACAACGAAGTCAGTCACTCATGAATACTAGAAGAATTAAGGGAGTAAATGAGGTTCACATTGGCGAGTCAAGTTCAAAAATCAAAGAAGTCAAGGAGATGGTTGAAGGTCTCACTCGACAAATAGCATCGTTATCGACTGCTAAATCAATAGAGCCACATGACCATGACTCATACTCAAATCAAGCCAATGCCATATGTGTAATGAGAAAACCATCAATTTACAACCCATACTCCAATACATATAACCTTGGATGGAGAGACCACCCTAATTTTTCATGGTCTTAAGGATTCCAACAAAATAGACCAGCAGCTCCAGCTCCACCAATGTAACAAATTCCTCAAGCTCCTCAAGTCTCTCAGCCCCATTTAGACCATACAATCAAAACTAGAACTACTCTCAACCCAGACCATGGGAGGATGCATTCCAGGATTTCAAGAATGTTACTCACTCTACGATTGAGCAACAGAATCGCACCATTAATGGACTACGAAATGAGTTGAGAGCAGGCTTTAACTCACAAGCTCAATCAGTTTCAAGCCTCGAGAAGATGGTGGGACAACTTGCTTATTCAGTTCAGACCTTGGCAATGAGTGTTGAGAAAGGTAAGTTTCCAAGTCAACTAGTGCCTAATCCTAAAGGAGTACATGAAGCAAGTATCAGTTCAACACAGCAGCATGAAGACGTCAAAACAGTCATGACTTTGCGAAAAAGAAAAGAAGTTGACAACAAAGTGGAGATGCCAGTGACAAAAGAAAATCAAATTGTACCTGTGAATGTTGATGACTCACTATCGGAGGAGAAAGAAGAAACCAGCCCGCAAGAATATGTTCCCAAAACTCCATTTCCTCAGAAGTTAGCTAAAGGAAAAAAGGAAAATCCACAAGTGAGATTCTTGAAATCTTCAAACAGGTAAGTGTTAACATTCTTTTACTTGATGCTATAAAGCAAGTTCCATCTTATGCCAAGTTTCTTAAAGACCTGTGTACTAAAAAGAGAAACATTCTTGTTCAAAAGAAGACATTTTTAACAGAAAACGTTAGTTCTATCCCCCAACATAAAATTCTTCTAAAATGCAAAGACCCAGGCTCCCCCACTATCTCATGTAGCATAGGGAACCACACAATTGAGAATGTTTTATTGGATTTAGGAGCTAGTGTAAATTTGTTGCCTTACTCAGTATTTTTGAAACTTGGACTAGGAGAATTACACCCAACTCCAGTGGTGTTACAGCTTGCAGATCGGTCCTCGAAAATATCTCGTGGTATTGTGGAGGACGTGCTTATCCAGGTAGACAAGTTTTATTTTCCTGTTGATTTCATTGTAATTGACACTCAACCAATACAGGATTCTAGGAAGCACATCCTCATTATTATAAGCCGACCTTTCTTGGCAACTGCGGATGCTCACATTAAATGCAGAACTGGAAATATGCAGTTGTCCTTCGGCAACATGACTATAGAGCTGAACATCTTCAACATTGCCAAACAACCTCACAATGCAGATGATGGAATTGTTGATGTGGATTTAATAAAAACAATAGTTGATAATATGTTTCTTTCAAACCTCAATGATGATCCTTTACAAACATGTTTAACTCACTTTGGTTTGAATTTTGATATTGACAGATCGGCCGATGAAGTCAACGCTCTACTTGACTCAACACCATCCATAGACACTAGTAAATGGAAGTCAAGAGTTGAACAACTAGCACCATCAGAGAAGAAACTCATCATATCATCAGAATCTCCACCGAAACTCGAGCTCAAACTATTACCCAACATATTAGAATATGTGTTTTTGGGAGAAGAAAGCACTCTGCCAGTAATCATCTCATCATCCCTAAATGACGAACAAAAAGGTAAGTTGTTAAATATTTTTAAAAAGCACAAAAGAGCATTAGGATGGACCATAGCGGACATAAAATGTATAAACCCAGTAGACTGCATGCATTACATTCACCTTAATGAAAATGCTAAATCTACTACGAAAATGCAACGTCGGTTAAATCCTAACATGACAGAAGTTGTTAGAACTGAAGTTCTTAAGCTATTAGATGCATGTATCATTTACCCAATTTTTAATAGTTCATGGGTCAGTCCTGTACATGTTGTCCCTAAAAAGTCAGGAGTCACAGTAGTTACCAATGTTGATAATGAATTGATACTAATTAGAGTAACTACAGGATAGCGTGTATGCATTGATTATAGAAAGTTGAATTCTGTCACACGTAAAGATCATTTTTCTTCACCATTTATCAATCAAATGCTTGATAGATTAGCATGCAGGCCATGAATTTTATTGCTTTCTAGATGGCTACTCAGGATATAATCAGATTCCCATAGCACCAAAAGATCAAGAGAAAACTACTTTCACTTGCCCTTTTGGCACATTTGCATATAGGAGGATGCCATTTGGTTATGTAATGCACCTGCTACATTTCAACGATGCATGTTAAGCATTTTTTCTGATATGGATGACTTTTCTGTCTTCGGTGATTCATTTGATCAATGTTTACATTACCTAACACTAGTTCTACAGAGATGTATCGAGAAGAACTTAGTCTTAAATTGGGAGAAGTGTCATTTTATAGTAAAATAAGGTATTGTTCTCGGTCACATCATTTCAAGCAAAGTATTGAGGTTAACAAAGCCAAAGTGGATCTCATTTCTAATCTTCCTCCACCCAAAGTAGTCAGAGAAGTAAGATCTCTCATTGGGCATGCTGGTTTTTATAGACATTTCATTAAAGATTTTAGCAAAGTTTCTAGACCCTTATGCAATCTACTTGCTAAGGATGTACCTTTTATCTTTAATGATTCATGTCTTGTGGCTTTTGAAAAATTAAAGCAATTGTTGACATCATCACCCATTATTCAAGCCCCAAATTTAAGCTTACCATTTGAACTCATGTGTGATACATCTGATTATGCAGTAGGAGCAGTATTAGGACAAAGAGTTGATCGAATTCCCCATGTTATTTATTATGCTAGTATGACATTAAATGATGCACAGTTGAACTATTCAACTACTGAAAAAGAAATGCTAGCAGTAGTGTTTGCATTGGAAAAATTTCCGATCATATCTCATTGGTTGTAAAATAATTATATTCACAGATCATATTGTTCTTAAATATCTTCTCATAAAGAAAGATGCAAAAGATAGACTAATTCATTGGGTGTTACTTTTACAGGAGTTCGACTTGAAATTTAAAGATAAGAAAGGCACATAAAATGTTGTGGCAGACCATCTCTCTCGTCTCCATTTTGAAATAATTACAGAGCCATTACCATTGAGTGAGTCATTCCCAGATGAACAATTGATGAGTGTGGAAGTATTACCATGGCATGCTGATATCGTTAATTATCTTGTTACAGGTCAACTTACAGAGCATTGGACTAAGCAAGACAAGGCTAAATTCTTTGCAGAAATAAAGAATTTCTTTTGGGATGACCCGTATTTGTTCAAGTATTGTGCAGATCAAATTGTTAGGCGATGTGTCCAAGAAAGTGAAATTCATAATATCCTTTCATTCTATCATGAACAATCTTGTGGAGGCCATTTCAATGCTAAGAAAACAGCTACTAAAGTTTTACAATGTAGTTTCTATTGGCCAACTATATTTCGAGACGCTTACACTTTCTGTTCTTCATGTGATAGGTGTCAACGAATAAGGAGCATTACACGAAGAAACATGATGTCATTAAATCTAATTTTAGTGGTTGAGATTTTTTATGTATGAGGTATCGACTTCATGGGACATTTTCCCCCTTTGGTCATCAATACATATTGGTTGCTGTTGACTACGTATCGAAATGGGTAGAAGCAATTCCATGTAGAACCAATGATCACAAGGTGGTGATAGGATTATGGGCATATAGAACGGCTTTGAAGATCCCGATTGGGATGTCACCTTATAGGCTAGTGTATGAAAAAGCTTGCCACCTACCTGTAGAACTCGAGCATCGTGCGTACTGGGCCATCAAGAAATTCAACTTTGACATGCAGCAAGCCAGCTCAGAAAGAAGATTACAGCTGGGAGAACTTGAAGAAATTCGCAATGATGCATACGAAAATGCCAAGATTTACAAGCAACGAATGAAAGTCTTCCATGACAAGCAAATTATGAGAAAATCGTTCACTCTAAGTTAGAAAATGCTTTTATTCAATTCTCGCTTGCACCTATTCCTAGGTAAGTTACGCTCTCGATAGTCTGGCCCCTTTATTGTTCATACTGTTTTTCCACATGGGGCAATTGAAATTAAGGACCCAAAGAACGATGTCACGTTTAAAGTTAATGGTCAAAGATTAAAGCCATATCTAGAGTACCAACCACATGGAGAAGACACCGAAATAAATTTGAGTGACCCACCAGATTTGAATTGATTTTTCTTTATTTCTTTTTATTATTCTTTTGCTAATTGAAATTATTTTTGCATAACTGTGTTTGTTTTACCATTAAGTTTTTTTTTATCATTGTTAATCATGAGTACCATACTTAGACCGTTCCTCCTTAGCATTCTTAAACCATTTCAACGTGTCAAAACTCATCTCAAAAAGCATATTCAATTTTGTAAAACACATCGTATTTGGGCTCTGTAACCACCAGAGTTAGTATCCTATGTCGAGGGTTTAGAAAGCCAACTTAGAGATATTGAGAGGAGTGTTTACAAAATCTAGTTGGAACTTGAGGTAAATTCAATAAGAGAACGGTTTTAATTTTCTTTGTGTGTTTTAATTTATTTTTCTGTCTGTGTGCTTTAGTTTGTTACCTCGGTGAAGTGATGGACAATGGTACTCCGTGAAAACCAAGTCGGTTACTTCAGTTTTCCCATAATAACTGATATTCTAAGGCGAAGGTATGGACAAAAACGAAATTCTAGCGAAGCTTCACAAACGATTCCCTTCACTTTCTCATAATGCCCTCCTTACAATCTATAAAGCTCGGTCCGAACGCATGCGATTGCTCATGAGAAATAACATACCTGCTGACATCCATTGGTTAATTGAGGCTAAAGTACGATTGGCAGGTAATTTACTTCCAAAATTTATTGCATACATGCCTGGTTGTGGTAAAGAAAATTATGCAAGAAAACGACGAGCTCGAAGAATTTCTGTTGCTTGTCATAAGTGTGCCAGAATGAGTTGCGATAAAAACCCATGTTCTTTAGGAATGATGTCTGATAACAGGAAAGATAAGATTCAATTCATTAGGGATGGCTTGAATAAGGAGTCATTGGATGATATCATTCTGTCTCTTGAAACGCACCCCAGTGGGTGCAAGGAGCGATTATCCAGTTATGGCCATTATTCCAGAAAGAGCATGCACGATATAGTCTCGGGAATCTGACTATAAACGACCTTATTTGCCAGTTTATAAGAAAACTGGATGGTAAGCCTATCTTCAGCCCATAGAGGGCGTTCAAGCCGTTTCTGGACGTAAAACCAGAGGAAGATGTGAGCCACAGTCGCAACTACCTGTAAGTATCCTTTTACTTTACTGTTATTTTATTTCATTCCACTGTTGTTTTATTATTTGCATAATTGTCTTTAATAATTTTATTACTGTTTTTTTTCCTTTTTACTGTTTGTTTTTTTCTATCGAGCCATGTACTTTACGCGTTATTTGACACTGATATGCCACCTCATACACAGTTGTGATCTACTGTCACAAAGATTCTTAAATATGACTTTTTGTTAAGCACTCACAAATTGTTTTTGAGAAATATTCCAATGGCAGCTACTCTCAATAGACAATTCAAGAACATTTATGTGCTTTCTGAATTTACCTATGACAAATATAAAGAGTTCGTTGATGCAGTCATAGATCTTGGTCAAAGCATAGCAGAGAGAAAATTACACTTGGTGTATGGAGGAGGTAACCGAGGGTTATCAAAATTGGTTTCAGAAGCTGCTTTTGTCAGAGAAAGCCAATTGTTAGGCATCATCCCAAGAGTCCTAAAACCTTTGGGCAGTTTGTCTGACTCACCGACTGGAGAAGAGTTAGTCGTCTCAGGTATGCAAGAAATAATAACTGAAATGCTTAATCATGCTAATGCTTTTATTTTCCTTCCAGGAGATCTTGCAATACTAGAGGCACTTATCACACTAGCATCTTAAGCCCATCTACACATTCACCAGAAACCCATCGATTTGTTAAATGTCAATAATTTTTATGATGGCTTTATCGCATTTCTTAACCATGCAATAAAAAACATATTTCGTTCCTTCCAATGCCAAAAAGCTTTTTATTTGTGCTCACACTACTAATGAGCTACTTGATCTGTTACAAGATTATCGACTGGAGCCCGATCCTCGGACCTTTGTATTGGAGCGTCTAAATAATGATGGTAACAGTAGCCGCAGTAAGAAGTACAAATTAGATTTAACTCTCCGCCTGTAAATATTTTCTTTTATGTTGCACCACCCAGGTGATGTCTTCTAAACTCTACTTCTTTCCTTTAAAACATTGAGGACAATGTTTCGTTCTGGTTGGGGGGAGGGAATAGTCGACAATTGTGGAATCTTGGTTAAGTTTTTACTAATTTTTTGTTGTAGAAACTAACTGTTGCTAACTTTTTGTGTTGAAGATGGCTGAATATGGAGTGTAGTGACTCTAGAAACGCATCTTCATCGTTTAAAAAAAAACTCTTAAAAAAAAATTCAGACATTTTCTTTTTCTTTATTATGTGTTTATGTTTATTTTTCTTCTTTTTAATTTCTCCTCTATAAATATACATTTTCCAACTTTTGAGTCGAAGATGGCTGAATATAGAGTGTAGTTCCTCTAGAAACGCATCTTCTTACAAAAAAAAAAAATTTTTGTTTTCTATCATTTTACGTGTAACTTTTCTAATTAGTTTTTATGCATCATTTTCACATTTCTGCATGCATATATTCCTTTCATGTTTAGAATAGGTTGGGGGGTAAAATGTTGTTTTGGCTGAATATGGAGTGTAGTGCCTCTAGAAACGCATCTTCATCGTTTGAGAAAAAATTAAAAAAAATTCAGACATTAGTTTTGATGTTCATTTTTCTTCTTCTTTTTAATTTCTCCTTTATAAATATACATTTTCAAATATTTGAGTCGAAGATGGCTGAATATGGAGTGTAGTGCCTCTAGAAACACATCTTCTTAGTTAAAAAAAAACATTTATTTTTCTATCATTTTAAGTGTAACTTTTCTAATTAATTTTTTTGCATCATTTTCACATTTCTGCATGCATATATTCCTTTCATGTTTAGAATAGGTTGGGGGGTAAAATGTTGTTTTTAAAAAAATTGATTTGTTTTAACATTGGATGACATGATTAATTTTAAATTTTAGTATTTGTATTATCTTTGGTCTTAAGTGATATCATACTATGTTTGCTACTCTACATGTTGATGTCGGAGACAAATATGAATTGCTTGAAGGAATGAACACGTCATAATAAGTACCAAGTGAGTTTTTGAGCCTATCATTTTTCTAGGAGAGTAACTATTTTGCCCATTTTTTTATACAGCTTAGCAGTTTTATACACGATCTTTAGATTTCTTTTGAGTTAATCATAAAAGAAAAAAATTATAAATAAAAAAAGAAAAAAAAATGTGTGTTGCTACATTTGGAGGCCAATCTAATTAGTAGATATGAAAGATTATTTGGAACCCTAAAAACAATGGAAATACCATCTTTGACCCGTTTGAGCCTTTCTAACAATCCCTTTGATGAAATATCCAAAGTTAACCCTTTTGAGCCTTAAAAAAAAATATTTTCTTTGACAAACTTATCATCTTGACCCACTCCGATTTGGAGTATTACTCAATATCCTACATGTTTCATCACCTATTTATGTTTGAGAAAAATGTAAATATTTATTTTATTTAGTGAAGTTGTGCCAAACAAAAACAAAAAAAAGAGAAAAAAATTTGTTGTTTCAAAAAAAAAGAAAAAAAATAAAAATAATAGGTAAAATCCACCTTGCAACTTCCAAAAAAAAAATCTCTGCATTTTTCTCAAACATACATTTTGTTTTCCTTATTTCCCTTCTTTGTTAGCCATGTCCCTAGCCTACATTACGTTCTAATAAAAGTCATTCTTGATTTTAGGGAACTATAGTCTGAAGTAGAAGCTAGTTATATGGGCTAAAAAGATGTAGTTGTGCATAAAAAAAATAATAAATAAGTAAATTGGGTTGACTATTATTTTTATTTGACTTGAGATCGTATTATTTTTAAGCTGATGACATATTTCTTTCATTGTGGTGAGAGCATGTGATATCACTTCCTTATTATTTTCTCTCAATTACCATTTATTGGAGTGACAATTTTATTGGGTTTAATTTCTTTATGAGAGTGTCACTACTTCCAGTGAGATTTTGGGATTTGACATGTCATTCTTGAAAGTAGCTATGACAATCTACTACGCTGATTCATGTGGATGGTTGATGTGGGTGTGATGTTTCTTTAGACTGAAGATAATGCTTATACTTTTATTTGATTGTTATCATTAGTCTGATTGAATAAACACGAGTGTTTTAAAAAAATTATTTTAGATTTGAATTTTTTTTTCGCTTTATTTGCTAGGGACTAGCAATAAGCTGGTTGGGGGGCGTGTTGAGTGTTAGAAAATGCATATTTATAAAGGAGAAAACCATCATTTTACATTTCAAGTCTTACTAACAACCCTTAATTTTATGTGTTTAAGCTTTTTGTAATTTAATTATGTGTGTTTTATTTTAATTAAGTATTTTATATGTTTTAGGGGCATCATAGTCATTTCACAATAAACAAGAGATGAGACAGAAAAACGGACATCACTTTTGAACTCAGGACGGTCGAAAACCTTAGGAGGAGCATAAAAGGAAAAATTACATTGTTCACATGTACGGTACTGTCTATGTTACTGTTCACGACACTGTTCATATAGACGGATCGATGACATGGCATTGATCGATAATGTGGCATTGACTGATGAGGTGTCACGATTCTGTTGGACTAAAATTCTAATGTACTGTTGATGGTGACGTAACAACATATCAGTGGATCAAAAATCTCGCGTACGGTACATGCATCACACATGATTATTTTCAACCAAACCGTGTTACTGTTCATCTGCATGGTCAAACCGCGTACTGTTGACTGATGACGTGGCACAATCCTGAGCGTCCAAACTGTTTTTAATCCGATGACCATGATTTACGCGATGTATCTATAAAAAGGGGACCTCCCCCCCTAATTTGATACCTCTGTTTGGACTCCATTTTCTGTAATTACTTCTCTATCTTGTATTTTCTATGTATTTTAATAAATTTTCTTTTTGCCCCTAGTTCAATTATGAGTAGCTAATTTTCTTTCAAACTTGGATTGAAGATGAAGTCTCAACATATGTCATGGGCTTTATTTGGTAAATTTGTTTTCTCTTTCCCTCTAATTTTTGTGGATGTTTTGACTTCTCGTCGATAAATAATAATAAGCTTGTCTAGATACTACCCTGATTTCATCGGCTCCCTAGTACAAGGTTATTATTATTTGGCACGATAAGCCCTTAGCACCATATTGATTAGAGTGTGGTTCATGAGGTGTGGATTCCCCCATCATGATTTAATTGGTATTAATAAGTAATATTTAGCCCATAATGCATGTTGATACGGATCCAGATACCTAAGTACGTCATTTCAATAGATTTCTATTCAATTTATTCTCGCCATTTAAATTCAAATTTTAAGATAATTCAAATTATTTTCATCACAAATCCAACCACCCATTTACAAAATTAATTCTACATATAATTAAATTCCACCTCCTCGTGGGATCGACACTCGTCACCATTGATCTATACTACAATAGATTCGTGCACTTGCGAGTTCAATAAAATTTGCACAACAGAGGACAAAGCAGTTTAGTGATTACATGCGACGACGGCTGGACAAGATTGATCGTAACGTTTATAAACGGAAGTCAAAATTTAAAGATTTTAAAGAAACCGTGGTGGGATTTATCGATTCAATGTCTAAACGTCCAAATAAGAATTCTCCTACTGGATGCTCGTATACGGTGAGCAAATTTAAATTTAATAATTGTGTTTGTTTAGCTTTTAATTTGATAGCTGTTTAATATTATCATATTCCTGAATAGGCCCCCGATGACTATGGAATGTATACTGATGTGGGCAATCAAAATTTTTCTACTATCACGTCATTATATAGTTTCTACGGGGATGTTAGTGGGGAGAGCGTACAGGTCTTCACTGAGGCACCTCCGGGGATTAGTAAGTTTGGCTGAGCGTACAGACCGTCGTATGTTTTTGACAGTTCTTATATGATTCCTCCATTCAGGCGAGGAAAGAACGTCCGACGTTTACGTCCACCGCAAATCACGGTCTATGCGATTGACATAAGTATGAGTGTGGATATAAATCCACTAAAAAGATTGGAGAATTCTAGTCTGTATGCTGAGTTTGCTCAATGGTTCGCTGGTGATATGATACTTAAGTTTATATAATTTTAATGTTTACATTTTAATATTAAAAATAAAATAAAATTTCATGACATATAAGTGTACAGTACACAAAAAAAAACAATAACAGTCCGCCGGTTAATGTCCACCAGTTAACGTCCTCACCAGCCGAGGGTATATTGATCTCTTTACGACGACCAGGTGGTGGTGCCTCAACTAGTGGATATACTTACATCTCTTAAAATTCATCTGAAACTTCCCAATCAGCCACGTTGCCACCCGGTTCCACTAGTTGTGCATAAGTCATCGCCAACGATTCTGTAGTGTAAAAGTCCAAACAAAGGTTAATGAAATCCACTCGAACAGTTAGATACGGCATAATTGCATGAGCACATACAAGCTGATCAAGCTGAAACACTCTGTAGGAGCAAGTTTTTTTTTGCAAGTCAACCAAACCTTCCTTAATCCCACCACCTACAACTTGAAATCGATGCGGAGACACCGACCGAACTATCATTCTTTCAGCTATAGCTCTCCTTTCAGTGACTATTTCATTCGCCCATGTTGTTAGTCAAGTACTCATTGATTCAGTCACAATTTTTCTATTATAAAACTATTGCTGCAATGCTTTCCTAAAGTAATCAACAAGATGAGTAACATGAAATTTTTGCAGTTCTCTCATGAAAGAATTAACACTCTCCGCGATGTTGGTGGTAAGTATGTTGTACCTTCTACCTTTAAACTAAGACCTTGCCCAATTACACGTACCAACATTATTTTCTAAGTAATCAGCCGCACCCAAGTAGATCATCCATAACCCTTCAAGTTGTCTTTTAAATTCCTTGTGGCCATATGTTTTTGCTGCATTAATAAAGGCATGCTCAAATTCATCCCAAAGAGCTTTAGACATCCTGAACCCTAACTTAATGTTACCTTTCACATGGTAAAAACAAACGCTATGAGTTGCATTGTGAAATACTTTCAGAATGACTCTTCTTATGGTCGTGCATCGATAAGAGATAATTACCAACTTAGGTCTATCGCCAATCAATCCATGTAACTTCATCATAAACAATCCCCAAGCATCATTGTTTTCTAAATCCATGACCCCAATGGCTAACGGATACAATTGATTGTTACCATCAAGACATGTTGCTACGAACATGCTTCCACGATATAGCCCCTTTAGATAAGTACCATCTACAACAATGACAGGCCGAATGTAATGCATAAAACCTTTGATGGAAGATCCAAGTGCTACAAAGTAGTACAAGAAATTACCATCTTTATCCCACTCAAGGTGAGTGACTGTACCCTCATTCGCTTTAGTCAGTACGTGAGAGTATTTAGGGAGCAAGTTGTATAACTCTGCAGGGTTGCCTCGAACTGTTTTAAGACCAACTTCTCTAGCCCGATATACCTACTGGTATATTAACTGAACATCGTATTCTTGTTGCATATCTGCTCTTATGTCATTTGGAGTATAAATCCTCTTATCTTAAATATATTTATCTGCGATAATATGACCAACAACCCGGCTCCTTATTTGATGACGTCCATCAACAAATACCTCATTATGACAAGTGTGTACATTGTCAATTCTCCGCACCACCCAAGGAACATTTTGCTCGTTCGAACTTCTAGTTGCTTGTATACGCCATTTACATGATTCCGAACAACAGTGAGTCTCGAAACGTGTCGTTGTAGACCGTGCAATCTTGAAATCAAACTTATCCCTAAAGGCAACCTTGCGTAGTTGTAATATAAACTCATTCTTCTCAGTAAATAGTTTACCCACATTGATATCATCTGAGTCACAACTGCTAAGAAAGCTTGAAGCAACTATGTTCGAAGGAAAAATTAGAGCAAAACTTGTGAGGGGGTCAATCCTCCTTCTCGATCGAACCATTGGAGGAATAGATCCATTGCCTCTGTTATTCACATGAATATTGTCTCACACTTATCCTTATACTGAAACGACGGAATATTCGAAGGACCGGCTCCTCCATCATCACCAGCATTATTGAAATGAATGCTTCTCATACTATTAGTAGGTTCTGCACAAACATTATCCCCATCTATCTCATCATGAAGATCATCATTGTCCTAGAAATCATTGTTATGATACGGAGAATACCGTTGCTCCAACGACGTCGTTATTGGAAATACCTCTTCTCCAACATCCTGTAACGTAATGTTGTTGTCATCAAAGTTGTCATAATTGTCGTAGATTAGAAAGTAATATTGCTGCAACGACATTATCCTTGGCAACACCTCTTCTTCATTATCAAGGCCAGACATATTTGCTCTAAAGGAAGTTTCTATTTCGACATATGGCTCAATATCTTCGCTCGGAACTCGAGGTGATGTGATAACGAATATAGGAATGTATCTAAAATTGGCTACATTGGATGCCATATGCAACACAACCCTCACCATTTCATCATCAAATATATCCATGGGCAGTGAACATATACGATATAATGTGTTACTAGACCTCAAAGTTGTCTTCATTGTGATACTATATTCATTAGTATTTATTTGTAACACTTCGTATATTCTTGCCAAAAATTGATCAAACAGATAATTTTTTCTAACAAAAAAAGCTCTATTTTTACCATTCACATACTCCATACGGCCATCCTCTAACATTTCCCACCAACCATCATAACTTGTTGTGTAAATTTTAATATACTCGCAAGCACACAAATCTAGAAATAGAGTAGTGGTAACGAGGTCGATCCCACAGGGATTGTTATAAGTTAAAAAGTCTAATTTAAATCTAAAATTAATATTAATTCTAACCTAGTTGACCAAGTTGAGTTTCTAAGAAAATTAAACTAATCAAACTAAGGAAGCAATTAAAATAAAGGAGAATTCAATAAGATAAAAATTACCAAGGTTTCAGAATCCACCACTATTCAACTAGTAATTATCTAAATATACATTAATCCTCAATTTTCGAGTGACAACTCGAAATCAATCTATGTCATCTCATGGATATAACAATTAAGCCCAAGTAATTAAATCTAATGTAGGTTCTTTTTCTGCTCAATAGTATCACATCTAAGAATATCATGTAAACATATTGAATAACAAAGAGTCAAAGTTTTCCTAAGCACTCTATGTAAACAATTTAATGAAAGACATAAAATTAAAGATAATAATGTATAAACTTTATAGATCCAAGTATATAATTAATCGAATATTAATCCTAACAATCAATAATGCATGACAGAATTGATGAAAATATTTTAATAACATCCAATTAATCATGTTAAATAAAAACCATAAACATTAAAGCATATATATAGAGAATTAAATAAATAAAAAGATAATTATTTCATTAAATAGGGTTTCATCCTTAACCTTAGTATAAGAAAATTAGCTAAACATACTTGAATTGTGAGCAACAAAAGAAATAAATGCAGCCATGAAGGTCGAACTACTGCAGATTTTCTTCTCTGTCTCGCGTTTTCCTCCTCTGGCTTTTAATGCTCACAAATTGAACTTCTTTATGCTCTTTTTATCCATAATCTCTAATTAATTCCATATTCAATAAAACAATACAATTAATTAAAAATAAGAAATAAAAATAACTAACAAATATATAATAAAGGATAAAATATGTATATAAATTATGCTCATCACATAACATAATTTAAGTACAACTGAGTCCATTAAGCCTGAAATTATAAAAAAATAAATTATTTGAGCATTATCAAATTAATAGTCAGTTGCAATGAATCTACCTCTTGGTGCGACAGGGTGCCTATTGCATGTACCTTAGTGTGACATGCACCTGTCGTATAATGTTTGGTGCGACAAGCACCTGTCGCACAAAGCTTCGTGCGACAGGCAGCTTGTCGCACCAAAAGGCAGATTCACCCACAACTCGCAGCAAGTAACCGCACGGAAACTCTCATGCAAGTTCAGAAAATAACTCATACCACTAAGTGATGTCGATTAGTGTTGGATCTGGATAGATTATGATCAGATTTTACTTTTACTATTCGCTGTCGGCGTTTATCGTTGCCTTTTGCCATCGCCAGTGATGATTAAAGAGTGAAAATCTGCATTTGGTTTGATGAAAGGGGAGAAAGAAAGTTGCATTTGGTTTGCAAACAAGAGTAATTTGGGGAGAAAAGCATGTGTTTGGCTAATGTTGATAGAAAAAAATTTAAAAGATTACTTGTGAAAATAGTAAAAGTTTTATGGTTATTTTTGTAAATTTTCCATCCATCGCTGAGATGCAAGCTATTGCTTCAGTTAGAGATACTTAATGTGCAACGGCAGCCAACAAATATTATATACGGCATAAGGTTTGGCAAAGGGTCAGGCGAAGCCTGACCAAGCCCTATGATTGAAATAAATGATCTTAGTTTTAAAAAGCCCGAACCTAACATGAAAAGGATTGGGCCCAACTTTATCCGAGCCCAGTCATTCCATTTTTTTTAAAATAGGACTGCCATTCTTAATTTCTTATTAACAAATTATATTATTGTTCCATTTTTATTTTGAAATTAGTAAGAAGGATACCACTATATACGAAAATAAAAATTCATGTTTGATAATTAATATTGTATTTATGTTGCCAAAAAGCAAAGTCTCCATAGTTGCAATGCAATAAACAGACTTACAGGCATTACAATACTTGCAACAAATTATGGGCTTGTATACGTAACTTCACATATCTACTCCCAGAAACTACATACTTGCATAATGCATTCTTATCTTAATATTGGAACTAAGCCAAATATTCTGCGAAGTTGAACCATAAACCAAGAAAGGAAGGGGGAAAAAAAAATAACCCCACTTCTAGACAGAACCGAGGACAGCAGGCTGAGGTTTGTTGGATAAAATATCATCAGGGGAAAGCTTTTTGACAAGAGGCAACAATGTAAAGATGTAGCGGCTGGGAATCGCGTCAGCGTTGCTCAGCATAAGCCTCTCTCTTTCCCTCGTGCGTAGCCGGGGTTATTGTGCTAGCTGGATGGCTGGTGGTGCTGTGGCTGTGGTGGTGGGTGGCTGGATGTAAATCACCAAAGTCCAAGCGCTGCCTCTCTCTTTTTCATTTCTTTTTATTGTTTTACCTTTTAGTATTTGTTTGGTATAGTTTATTTAATGTGTATAAGTGTTTATTTAATCTCATAAATTTTTATTATAATTTTTGTTATTGTTTGGTTGTTTTTCTAATAGAGTTTTTGAAGTTTAAATAAATTATTTTACCTCTACTAACAAAAGTTTAAATTTTGAGTTTTTGAGAGTAGAGCTTGAAAATTTTTTTTAATGTAAAAATATCTAAAATATCATCGACTTATTTAATAATTTTATTTTATTCTTTTCATAACATAACTTTAAAAAAACTTACCTATTAAAGTAATTTCATAAATTTTTAATAAAAACTCTTATTGACAACTAAATAATCAATTTTTTTAATAAAAACTATATTTATAAAAATTCTACCAATAAAAATTCTACTTATACAAGCTCTACTTTAAAAATTGTATCAAACGGATCTTTAATCTTTACGCTAATGTTAGATTATCAAGATTTGTAAGTTGTGAACCGCATCTAGTGTGTATTTTAAGTATTCTTTAAAAAAATTAATTTAAGTGTCAATGGTTGAGTAAAGGTATTTAATAGGCCTGTCCTGACCCTAATGTAATTGGGCCCAAAACTTGAGTTTAACTTAGCTCTTAATCATTAAATTCGAGCCGAAAACCAACAAATTTTGGACCGGGTAAATTGGGCCAAGGGTTAGATCGGACATTTTTGCCATCCTTATATGGCACTTTAAAGTAATATCTCATCGATTTGTCGTCAACCTATAATGCTGAAATTGACCTCCCAAATTACCATTATTTCTTGTTGCATCTTTTATTGTCTATTACATATTTGTGGGGCTTTTGTATTATACAACTCATATATATAGTTTCCATTTATTCCTTCCTAATATATGTTCATGTACGAGTTTTTAAAGTTACAGAAATATTACTTTTTGTCTATTCATTATTTGTTGCGGTGTGTATATGAATATTATTACAATTTATTGAAGTATTACGTGTCAATGAGTGAATAGAAAGAGAGCAATACATCAAGAGCACCGAAATTTTCACCATATTCATCATTACTTGTTATTGTTATGGATTATCAAGCAAACTGAAGATTTTGAAGAAACAAATCTTTAACACTTTAAGCAAAACTATTTTTCTTCCGCAAACGACCGTTTATACAAAACCGATAAAAAAGAAGTGTCTAAACAAAAAATTCAACCATTCATTTTGTTTAATAATTTTAGGAACAATTAACAAACTCTTATTATTGCTTATTTTTGTGGTGGCATTTAAATACGAAATCACACTCATGTGAAATTAATAACCTTCACACAGTATAATTGTTGGGAAACTTCAAAAATCCAACAATTTTTTAGTCGGGTACTTTAGAGAGAGTCTTCAAGTCAAAAGCAGTCCAACATCTCAACAAATCCGTATCATAGAAATAGGCCACACATCTGCAATTCGAACTACATTGTCTAGCGCAATCTTCAATTGTAATGGATTCAATTCCATCATTATATCTGCACATATAATGCTCAACACTTTCAAGCTTATAATAATAGAAATCTTTGTTGGTTTATTATGATCAACCTTGCAACTCTACTTATGCAAGAACTAAACACAACTAAAGCAAGAACCCAAGAAGAGCTGATACCAATACCAGACACAACAGAGCAAGATAAAGAACTTTAAAGACTCAAGACAAAGATAACGTGGTTCGGTACCAAGGTACCTACATCCACGATCAAGAACAACAGAGCTTAGAGTTTTATTAGCAGATAAACAAAGAAGGTTACAATGGAGTCTCACAGAGAGCAAGAACTTGATTACACTCACACAGAGGGTTTCTTCTCTCAACAAACTCACACTAATGTTTTCGATAACCTCACACACACTGATCAGCTCTCTTTCTGAAGCTTCTTTTATAGCTATCAGTTAGTACAGCTGGTTATAACAACTAATTAAACCACCTGAGGACCCACCCTTGCTGACTCAGCTGCCACCTCAGCTTGTATAACCGAATATAACTAATTTGATTCCACAAATCTCCACCTTAGTTTATTCGGTTATAGCTCTACTCATCACTGCTCCAAAATATTAGTAACTTGACTTACAAGTTAATAACCCCAATCAAGTCCAAGGAGTTCCTAAACTTAACTATTGGTATGGGCTTTGTTAACATGTCTGCTGGATTTACTTCAGTAGGAATCTTAATGACATTAATCACACCACTTCAAATTTTATCCCTAATAAAGTGCATCCTCACATCCACATGCTTAGTTCTTTCATGATACTTGGGGTTTTTGCTCAACTGTATTGCACTTGAGCTATCACAGTTGACAGTGACTAATTTTTGTTCCAAACCCAGCTCCGTGACGAACCCCTTCAACCATAATGCTTCTTTCACAGCCTCTGTTAAAGCAATATACTATGCCCCTGTTGTTGAAAGGGCAACTACTGATTGTAGTGTTGACTTCCAGCTCACAGCTCCACCACAAAGGGTAAATACAAGACCAATGACAAATCTTCTCTTATCTAAATCTCCTGCAAAATCAGAGTCAACATACCCCAAAACATTGCTTGAAGCATTGCTGACATGTCCAAACATCACTCCATGTCCTTCTGTACCTCTAAGATACTTTAGTAGCCACTTAACAGCCTCCTAATGCTCTTTGCCTGGATTTCCCATGAACCTGCTAACAAGGCCAATCCCATATGCAACATCTGGTCTAGTGCAGACCATAGCATACATAATGCTACCAACTGCACTAGAGTATGGAATTCTCCTCATGTGATCAATGTCTGCTTCTTCTTGAGGAGCATGTTGCTTGGAGAGTTTGAAGTGTGTTGCTACTGGAGTAGTGACAGATTTTGAGTTCATCATCTCAAATATATTGACAACCCTTTTCAGAAATCCTATTTGAGTGAGAAATAGAGTCTTGGCATGTCTGTCCCTCTTTATTTGCATTCCCAGTATCTTAGCAGCAGGACCCAAATCTTTCATTTCGAATACTTCCATTAACTCAGCTTTGAGCTTCTTAATTTCTTCTTTATGTTTACATGCTATGAGCATGTCATCAACATAGAGAAGTAGACTGATTTGATCTCCTGAGTTCAGCTTCTTTGTTAGAAGATGTGTTTAGGACTGCTGATGTGGAGACATAGAAGTTGCTTAGTTGAATGTTTCAAACTTTTTCTATTTTTCTGGTGTTGGTTATTTATTTTGTTGTTCTTGCTGAGATCATGGCACAATCTTTGGACCATGATTCTAGTAGGTTGTTGTTTGGCTTTGGTGTGTTATTTAAGCTTTAAAGTGTAATGTTTTCAGTTAATGAATTGAGTGAAGTTCTCTTGACAATTCACGTGGCTCTCATTTCCATATGTAAACTTTGTTTTCTTTCTTATTCAAGTAACAACATTTGGTATCAGAGCTCTCTTCTTAAGGGATCTGTGTTTGAATTTGTCAAGTCATGGAAGCCGAAGCCAGTTTCTCCGCAATTGCTCCGACGGTGTTTGACGGAAACAACTACCATATTTGGGCAGTACGTATGGAGACATACTTGGAAGCTTTTGATCTTTGGGAAGCAGTGGAAGAAGACTATGAAATTCCTGCACTTCCAAACAATCCTACCATGGCACAGATAAAAGTGCATAAAGAAAAGAAGACAAAGAAATCAAGGGCAAAGGCCTGTTTATTTGTTGCAGTCTCATCCACCATATTCACTCGCATCATGTCTTTGAAGTCAGCAAAAGCGATATGGGATTATCTCAAGAGCGAATATGAAGGAGATGAAAGAATTAAAGGTATGCAAGTCCTGAACTTGATCAGGGAGTTTGAACTTCAAAGAATGAAGGACTCCGAGACGATCAAAGATTACTCCGACAAACTTCTTAATATTGCAAACAAGGTGAGGCTTCTTGGATCTGAATTTACTGACTCAAGAATTGTACAAAAAATTATAGTTACAGTACCTGAAAGATATAAAGCAACTATCACTACCTTTGAAAATACCAAGGATTTGTCAAAGATTTCCTTGGCAGAATTGCTTAATGCATTACAAGCACCAGAACAAAGAAGACTGATGAAGGGGGATACAATAACCGAAGGAGCTTTAGCAACCAAACATCAGAACATGGCCAAAAACAAAACAAAGAAGAAGGACTTTGAAGAAAATGAGGCAAGTACAGCATATGCGAATGCAAAAGAAAATAATGAAAATCAGAAGAAATCATATCCACCTTGCAAATATTACAGAAAGAAGCTGTTTAAATGCTGGAGAAGACCTGATGCTAAGTGCACTAAATGTAATCAGATGGGGCATGAAGCAGTTATCTGTAAAAATGAAAATCAACATGATGAAGAGGCAAAGACGGCTGGTCAAGAGGAGGAGGATCACTTGTTCGTCGCTACATGTTTCTTTGGCATCGAATCAAGTGAGAGTTGGCTTATTGATAGTGGTTGTACTAACCACATGACACATAACAAGGATCTATTCAGGGAACTAAGCAACGTAAGCTCATCAAAGGTTCGAGTTGGAAATGGCACATACATAGCTGTGAAAGGAAAAGGAACAGTTGCAATCACAACCTTATCAGGTACAAAGTTCATTTCTGATGTGTTGTATGTCCCTGAAATTGATCAAAACTTGTTAAGTGTTGCACAACTAATTGAAAAAGGTAATAAAGTTGTGTTCGAAGACAAAGCTTGCTTGATTAAAGATACAGATGGAAAAGATATTTTCAGTGTAAAAATGAAAGGGAAAAGCTTTGTTCTAAATCCATTGGAGGAGGAGCAAAATGCTTTCCCGATCAAAGAAAATATCACTGAGTTATGGCATAAGAGGCTCGGGCATTATCATCATCAGGGGCTACTACAGATGAAATCCAAAGGGATGGCAAATGATCTTTCAGAACTTGATGACTATATTCCAAATTGCAAAGCATGTCAGTTTGGAAAGCAAAGCAGGAGACCATTTCCCAAGGCAACATGGAGAGCAACAAAAAAGCTGCAATTAGTTCATACTGATATTGTAGGCCCACAAAAAATGCCTTCTTTGAATGGTAGTCTTTATTATGTTGTATTCATTGACGATTTCACCCGTATGTGTTGGATCTTTTTTTTGAAGCACAAGTTAGAGGTGGCTCAAGTTTTCTGGAACTTTAAAGCCAGAGTTGAGAACGAGAGTGGCTGTAGAATTCAGACTCTTAGATCAGACAATGGCAAGGAGTATACCTCTAAAGCATTTAATCGTTTTTGCGAGGAGGCTGGCATCCAACATCAATTAACCACTCCATACACTCCACAACAAAACGGAGTGAGTGAGAGAAGGAACAGATTTATATTGGAGATGACACGATGTATGCTACATGAGAAGAACTTGCCGAAGCAAATTTGGGCTGAAGCTGCAAGCACTGCTTTTTTTTGCAAAGCAGGCTTCCCACAAGAGCAGTGAGGGATAAAACACCCTTTGAGGCTTGGTATGGCTATAAACTATCTCTGAAATTCCTTAGAATATTTGGATGTTTGTGCTTCACTCATGTTCCACAGATTAGTAGAGACAAACTAGATAAAAGAGCACTTCCGGGCATCTTTACTGGCTACAGCTCCATTGCAAAAGCTTATAAAGTTTTCCAGCCACAAACTAGAAAAATTATTATAATCAGGGATGTGCACTTTATGGAAGATGAAGAGTGGAATTGGGATGATGCAAAGAAGATGGACTCAACCTCAAAAAAGCCTAAACTCAAGTTTCCTGTTATGGACACAACAGATCAAAACATTGAAGATTGGGAAACTGAAACGGTGGATGACAGACCTATCAGGGACACAAGACCACTTTTAGATGTTTACCAAAGATGCAATGTTATTGTGTGTGAACCTACAAATTATGAAGAAGCCAAGACGGATCAGAATTGGGTTACGGCAATGAATGATAAGTTGTTCATGATTGAAAAGAATAAAACATGGGAGTTGGTTGATCGACCCCAAAACAGGAAGGTAATTGGAGTCAAGTGGGTGTATAAAACCAAGCTTAATGCTGATGGCTCAATCAACAAATATAAAGCTAGGCTCGTGGTCAAAGGATTTGCTCAAGTACCTGGCGTGGATTACTCGGATACCTTCGCACTAGTCGCTAGACTCGACATCATCAAGCTGTTATTAGCTGTTGCAGCACAAAAAAATTAGAGGGTGTACCAATTAGATGTCAAGTCAGCGTTCTTGAATGGTTTCCTACAGGAGGAGATTTATGTAGAGCAACCAGAAGGCTACGTAAAGGAAGGAGAAGAAGACAAAGTGTATCTTCTTAAAAAAGCTCTTTACGGCTTGAAGCAAGCTCCAAGAGCTTGGTACAACAGGATTGTTGAATACTTGCGGAACTTGGGATTTGTTAGAAGCTTATCTGAATCAACATTATATGTCAAGCACAATGGTGCTGACATTCTTATCATCTCATTATATGTGGATGACCTGCTCGTGACAGGAAATAAAAAGTGTGTTGTGGAGGAGTTTAAGCAAGAAATGATGGAGATTTTTGAGATGACAGATCTCGGATTAATGACGTTCTTTCTTGGAATGAAAATTAAACAAAATGAAAATGAAGTCTTCATCTTTCAGAAGAAATATGCCAGGGAAATTCTGAAAAAGTTTAAACTTAAAGAATGCAAAGAAATGAGCACTCCAATGAACTCAAAGGAGAAGCTCTGTAAAGAAGATGGAACAGAGAAGGTTGATCAGGCATATTTCAGAAGCTTAATTGGTTGCTTGATGTATCTCATAGCAACTCGACCTGACATTTTGAATGTTGTAAGCATTTTGTCTCGGTTTATGCACTGTGCTAGCGAATGGCATCTCAAAGCTGCAAAGAGGGTGCTTAGATATGTGAAGGGCATTTGTAATTTTGGCATTAAATTTACAAGGAGCAAAGAGTTCAAATTGTTTGGTTACTTAGATAGTGATTGGGGAGGTTCCATTGATGATATGGAAAGCACTTCGGGCTACTGTTTCACACTTGGTTATGGTGTTTTCTCTTGGAGCTCGAAAAAACAAGAAATTGTAGCTCAATCCACTGCTGAAGCAGAATTTGTTGCTGCAACGGATGCTATCAATCAAGCTTTGTGGCTGATGAAGATTTTAATTGATCTTAACCTAGAGCAGGAGGAAAGTACAGAGATTCTAGTTGACAACCAAGCTGCTATTGCAATTTCTCAAGATCCTGCGTTTCACGGGAAAACTAAGCACTTTAATATTAAATTATTCTTCTTAAGAGAAGTGCAAAAAAATGGAGTTGTTAGTCTTGCCTACTGCAAAACAGAAGATCAGGTTGCAGATGTCTTTACCAAGCCACTGCCAGTTAGCAAGTTTGAGTTTTTGAGAACAAAACTTGGTGTTTGCAGCTCTTAAAGAAAGGAAAAGTGTTAAAAGATGTGTTTAGGACTGCTGATGTAGAGACATAGAAGTTGCTTAGTTGAATGTTTCAAACTTTTTCTATTTTTCTGGTGTTGGTTATTTATTTTATTGTTCTTGTTGAGATCATGGCACAATCTTTGGACCATGATTCTAGTGGGTTGTTATTTGGCTTTGGTGTGTTATTTAAGCTTTAAAGTGTAATGTTTTCAGTTAATGAATTGAGTGAAGTTCTCTTGACAATTCACGTGGCTCTCATTTTCATCTGTAAACTTTGTTTTCTTTCTTATTCAAGTACCAACATTCTTAAAGTACACACAGTTGTCATATTCACTTCTATGGAAGTTATGACTTAACATAAACTCATCAAATCTCAAGTACCATTGCCGAGGAGACTGCTTCAACCCATACAAACTTTTCTTGAGTAAGCAAACCATGTTTTCAGTTCCTTCTTCAACAAAGCCCTCTCGTTGTGCCATTAGAATTTCTTCTTCTAAGTTTCCATATAAGAAGGCAGTCTTCACATTCATCTGGTCCAGTTCTAAATCAAAAAAAGTTGTGATGGCTAATAGTACCCTTATAGAGGAGTGTTTAACTACAGGTGAGAAGACTTCATTGAAGTATATCCCTTGCTTTTGTGTGAAGCCCTTTGCCACAAGTCTAGCCTTATACCTCACTGATTCATCTCCAGAAGCTCCATCCTTGAGCTTGAAGATCCATTTGCATCCCACTAACCTTTTTCCACTAGGTCTCTGAACCAGAACCCAAGTATTGTTTTTCTTGAGTGATATCATTTCATCTTCCATGGCACTCAGCCATTTCCCTTTGTCTCTACTATTCATAGCCTGTTTGAAATTTTCAGGTTCTTCTCCAGTCATCTCATCAGCAACCATCAGTGCAAAAGATATCAGGTCTGCTATCCCATATCTTTTGGGCATTTTAACTACCCTTCTTTCTCTATCTCTTGCAAGCTGGTAGTTATCAAGTTTTGAGACTTTGTTAACTCCATGATGAGACTCTGTAATCTTTTCACTTTCTCTCAAAATGTCTTTAGACTCCACCTTCAACTCAGATTTATTTAAAGGTTCAGAAACTTCAATTTCTGTTCCCACCTTTTGCTGCAGCATAGCCTCTTTATCAAACACTACATCTCTGCTGATCAGAGTTCTTGATGGTTTGCCATCCAAGCACCAAATCTTGTATCCTTTTATACCTTCAGGATACCCTATAAAGTATCCTTTCATAGCCCTTGGTTCTAGCTTGCCCTGACTTAAATGTTCATAAGCTGGGCAGCCAAATACCCTGAGATTACTAAGGTTTAGTGGCTTCCCAGACCACACTTCTTGAGGTGTTTTGAAGTCCAAGGCTGATGATGGGCTCCTGTTTATCAGATATGCAACTGTATTTACAGCCTCAGCCCAGAAGTGTTTAGACAGATTAGCATTTAACAGCATGCTTCTAACATTTTCGATTAAGGTCATATTCATTCTTTCAACCAACCCATTTTGTCGGGGGGTGTTTCTAACTGTCCTGTGCCTAGCAATGCCCTTTGACTTACAGAAATTTTCAAAGTCCTTGTTACAGTATTCTAAACCATTGTCTATTCTTAGTCTTTTAAGTCTTTTTTCTGTTTGATTCTCCATGAGTGCAATCCACTCCTTAAATCTTTCAAAGGCTTCATTCTTATGTTTCAGCACATAGACCCACACCCTTCTCGAGTAGTCATCTATGAAGGTTATGAAGTATCTGGCTCCACCATGAGAAGGGACTTGTGATGGACCCCAAAGGTCTAAATGAACATAGTCTAAGGCCTGTTTAGTTTCCTTTTTTCCAGGGTTGAACCTATGCTTTGTTGCTTTACCAAACACACACTTTTTACAAAACTGTAAAGATGTGATCTGATCATTTCCCAGCAGCCCTTGCTTGCTCAGTTCTTTCATTCCATTCTCACTCATGTGTGCTAACCTCATGTGCTATAGTTTGGTTCTATCACTGTTTACACTAGCTGTGATTGTTGGTTTAGCTGTTGAGCCAGTGAGTACATATAAACCATTTCTTCTTATACTTTTCATTATGACCAGACCATTTTCTTCAATCTGAAGGTTACCATTTTCTGCTTTTATACTACAGCCTGCCTGATCCATTACTCCTAAGGATATTAGATTCCTTTTTAATTTTAGGACATATCTGACCTGTTTTAGATCTCTTTCAATCCCATCAAACATCCTAATATTAATGGTTCCAATTCCAGCTACTTTACAAGCAAAATTGTTACCAAGCAAGACCTTCCCACCATCAACTTGTTCAAAGGTCTTAAAGAAATCTATATTTGGACATATATGGAAAGAGCAACCTGAGTCAAGTATCCGCTCACCTGAAGGTTGCTTTTCTGCAGCAATGAGGACATCTGCATCATCTGATATTCCTTCATCTTCTGAGGCTACAGCAGCCTTCCCATTTGTTTCTTTCTGTAATTTTTCCAGCTTTGTCTTCTCAAAGTAGTCTTTGATGTAATGTCATTCTTTGTGGTAAAAATAACACTTTCTTTTCTTTTTCTTCTTGTCTCCTTTGTCTTTCTGGTTGTTGTTGTTCTTATCTTTGTTGAATTTCTTATCAGGTTTAGCTCTGGCAACTAAGCTTTCAGCAGGGTTTAGATCATTTCCATCTATTTTTCTCTTTAAGTCCTTCGATTCCAGGGCATTCTTTATATCTTTTAGTGTGAGTGTCTGTCTCCCATAAAGCAATGTATCAACAAAATGCTCATAGGAATCTAGAATGGAGCTTAATAGGATTAAGGCTCTGTCCTTCATCCTCAAGGTCTATGTTCACATTTTCAAGATCCATAATCAGTTTGTTGAACTCATCCAAATGGTCCTTCAAAGCTGTTCCATCCTTCATTGAAAACGTGTACAATTTTCTTTTCATGTACAATCTCTTGGCTAGTGACTTCTTTAAGAATAATTCTTCCAGCTTAGCCCATAAACCAGAAGCAGTCTTTTCTTTAGCCACCTCTCTCAGCACTTCATCTGACAAGTGTAAGATGATAGTGCTGTGGGCCTTGTTATTTATTATTCTTTTATCTGCATCAGTACTAGATGATCATTCTTCCTTCCCTTTCTAGATTTTTGAATCTTTATCTTCTTCGAGTGCAGAATCCAACCCTTATTGAATGAGGATTGCCCTCATTTTAAGACTCCACAAGTAGAAGTCATTCTCTCCATTAAATTTCTCAAGATCGAATCTTGTAGATCTCATTTTTAGAATTTCTCAGAGCAAGATAGATGAACCAAGCTCTGATACCAATTTGTTGGTTTATTCTGATCAACCTTGCAACTCTACTGATACAAGAACTAAACACAACTAAAGTAAGAGCCCAAGAAGAGCTGATACCAATACCAGACACAACAGAGCAAGATAAAGAACTTTAAAGACTCAAGACAAAGACAACGTGGTTCGGTACCAAGGTACCTACATCCACGATCAGGAACAGCAGAGCTTAGAGTTTTATTAGCAGATAAACAAAGAAGGTTACAATGGAGTCTCACAGAGAGCAAGAACTTGATTACACTCACACAGAGGGTTTCTTCTCTCAACAAACTCACACTAATGTTTTCGATAACCTCACACACACTGATCAGCTCTCTTTCTGAAGCTTCTTTCATAGCTATCAGTTAGTACAACTGGTTATAACAACTAATTAAACCACCTGGGGACCCACCCTTGCTGACTCAGCTGCCACCTCAGCTTGTATAACCGAATATAACTAATTTGATTCCACAATCCCACAAAAACTTACTTGCTTAGGCTCACATTCCTTACTCCAACCAATCAAACCCTTTTCGGTAGGGTAAGCTATACATTGGTTATCTTCACATAACCCCAATTTACCGCATTTATCTGGCATCTCGCACTCATTTTCCCAATTTATTGCAGTGCTACCTCTGGAGTCTTTACCGAAGAGGGTGAACCTTTCTTCCTCGGGAAGCCAAAACCTTCCTTCCTCAGGAAGCCAATCAACCTCTCTGGGGAAAGTAAAGACCCTCTAATTTCCATCCATGCTTAGCCGAAGAAACGATATTGCGCTGTCGTGTTAGGTAATTGGTGGGTAAAGCAGCACGCAGTTAAAATAAAATTGGAAGAAAAATAAAGAACAAGCATAATAGAGGACACCAGAAAATTACGTAGTTCAGCTTTTAGCCTATGCCCACGGGCGAAGACAAAAGGAAATATTTTACAAGTGAAAATGAGTTACAAGTATTGTAGTATTTTATCTCACTTCCCAAAACCTCAATATACCCAAACTCTCTAAATCACTATAACAAGAGCTCATAAATTCAAGCTCTCTAAACTCTCTCTCAATTGCTAAATTGCTCTCTGAATGGAATGCTTAAGTTCTTCATTTGCACTTCTATTTATAGCAAAATAATGGCCAAGAAAGTCAAAACCGTGTTCCTTCTTTTCAAAACCGTGTTCCTCATTTTCTTCTTCAAACATTTCTTTTTTCCATTTTCCTCTTCAAGCATTTCGGCCCATTTTCAACATTTCTAGAAGAGAGCCCATTTTCAACATTTCTAGAACATATTCAACATTTCTCCCACTTGGAGATTAGATTGAAAAACAATCAATCTTCACACCATCATTTCTGCTTCGTCATAATCATGTTGCCTACGTTTCTGCTAGGCCACAAGAGGATCTACTCCATATAAACTTATCAGTATTATCGGCTTGGTCAAAACATCTGCTAGGTTCTCTTTGGTATGGATTTTCTGTAAATCCACACTTCCATCTTCCACTACTTCATGAACGAAGTGATACTGAACTCTTATGTGCTTTATCCTGGAATGAAAGGCTGGATTCCTTGCAATGTGCAAGGCACTCTGACTGTCACAAAACACAAGAATTTTCTATTGTTTGTGCCCGAGCTCCTCCAATAATCTTTGTATCCAAATAGCTTCCTTGCAAGCTTGTGTAGCT
>MKYO02012454.1:15063-69335 GCA_002013955.2 Citrus medica | reverse complement strand
AACCGCGTTACTGTTCATCCGGGTCAAACCGCTGTCTCTTATACACATCTGTGCCTGAGTTCCTCCAATAATCTTTGTATCCAAATAGCTTCCTTGCAAGCTTGTGTAGCTATCATGTATTCTACTTCTGTTGTAGATAAAGCCACAACAGTCTGCAGCTCCCGCAAGTGTAAACACATAACCAGTAGTGGATTTTCTTTTATCAAGGTCTCCTGCAAAATCTGAATCCACATAGCCCCTGACAGTAAACTCTGATCCTCCATAACATAATGCAACATCTGAGGTTCCTCTGATGTATCTCAGAATCCTCTTCACAGCTATCCAATGCTCTCCACCAGGATTCGCCATGTATCGACTGACTGCTCCCACTGCTTGTGCAATGTCCGGTCTTGTACATATCATAGCGAACATCAAACTTCCCACTGCTGATGCATACGGTACTCGAGACATCTCCTTCCTCTCTACTTCATTGGTAGGGCACATACTTGAGGATAATTTGAAATTAACAGGAAGTGGGGTAGAAATTGACTTACAATCTTGCATGTTGAAGCGCCGCAAGATTTTCTTCAAGTAATTCTTCTGCGAAAGCCAAATCTTCCTGTTATTTCTGTCTCGGTGAATTTGCATCCCTAGAATCTTGTTTGCTGGTCCCAAGTCCTTCATTTCAAATTCCCTAGCCAACTATGCCTTCGATTCTTGGACTCGATCTTTGTTGGGTCCTGCTACCAACATGTCATCCACGTACAACAGCAAAATGATGAAATCATTATCTTCAAACCTCTTGTAATATGCACAATGGTCTGAACAGAGTCTGTTGTATCCAAGGCTCATAATGAAGGAATCAAATCTCTTATACCAACACCTCAGCGCCTATTTGAGACCATATAGAGATTTGTTCAACCTGCAAACCAAGTACTCATTTCCTGTTTCTGTAAAACCTTCTGGTTGGAGCATATATATTTCTTCTTCAAGTTCTCTATGAAGAAATGCAGTTTTCACATCTAACTGCTCTAGATGTAGGTCAAATGTAGCATACATCGCCAAAACTATTCTGACTGTTGTGAGTCGAACAACTGGAGAAAATATCTTGTTAAAGTCAATACCTTCTTTCTGAGTATGTCCTTTCACCACCAATCTCGCACGATACCGCTCCACTTGGTCATTGCCATCACGTTTGATCTTGTAGACTCATTTGTTTCCAATGGCTTTTCTTCCACGTGGTAGTGGTACAAGTTCCCATGTCTTGTTCTTGTGTAGAGCTTCAATTTCTTTCTGCATTATTGTCATCCACAAAGCAACATCTAAGTTGTTTAAAGTTTCATGGAAAGTTTAAGGTTCTCTATCCTCTGTTAGAAGACAGTATGTAACGTTAATCTCTATGACATACTCCGAGTGCCACATTGGTGGTCGTCTCTCACGAGTTGATCGACGAACTTCTGAAGCCTCGGACTCGACTGGTTCTTGTTCCTCGTGTTCTGGTGCTGCTTCAAAAGAATCTGAATCTTCTTGATTATTTTTCACATATACCGGCACAATTTCTGACTTTTCTTTTACAGTGCTATCATTCTCATCTTTCCTTTGCAGTTGATCTTCTACAAAAATAACATCTCTGCTGATGACGATCTTATGGGCAGTGAGATCCCACAGACGATACCCCTTTACTCCATCAACATACCCCAAGAAGATACATCTTCTAGATTTTGGATTCAGCTTTGTTCTTTCTTGGGCATTGTACATCACGTACACAGGACATCCAAATGCATGTAGGTAGGAATAATCAGCTGGCTTTCCAGTCCACATCTCCATCGCCGTCTTCAACCCAATAGCTGTAGATGGCGACCGATTTACTATATAACATGCAGTTTTGGCTGCTTCTGCCCAGAATGAATTGGGTAGACCAGCAGTCTTTAACATAGCTCTTATTCTTTCTGTAAGAGTTCTGTTCATCCACTCCGCCACTCTGTTTTGTTGAAGAGTGTATGCCACCGTGAACTGCCCCTGAATACTTTCTTGCTTACAGAAAGCAAGAAACTCACCGTCTGTATACTCTCCACCATTATCTGTCCTCAAGCACTTGATCTATTTACTATATTCAAGTTCTATCCGCGCTTTGTATTCTTTAAATACTAGAAATACATCTTAATTTTTCTTAATTGGATACACCCAACATCTTCTAGAATAATCATCAATGAAAGTCACCATGTACTTTGCACCTCCTATGGATATATCCGGTGATTCCCAAACATCAGAATGAATCGAGTCTAGAATGCATTTACTTCTAGCAATAGATCTACTAAAATTTAATTTATGCTTCTTACTTGTAACACAATGCTCGCAAAATGGTAAAATTTTCGCTCAGAGAGAATCTTCAAACCTTGTTCTGACATGTGACCAAGTTTGAGATGCCACATCATCATTGACTCTTCTCCATTTGACGCGACACACGCATCAACCTCCAGTAGTGTTTCTCCTTTAAGCATGAATAGATTAGCACCGATCTTTTTTGCCTTCATCAATACAAGCGCACCTTTAACGATCTTTATAATTCCATTCTCCACATGAGTTTTGTACCCATGACTATCCATTTTTCCCAAAGACAATAGATTTTTCTTTAGGCCGTTGACATGTCTTACATCTCCAATTGTGTGAATTGTACCATCAAATATTTTTATTTTGATAGTACCAATACCTGCGATCTCTAAGGCATGATCATCTCCCATATATACAGATCCTCCTAAGATAGGTTCATATGTGTGGAATCATTCTCTCTGAGAGGTCATGTGCTAGGTAGCTCCTGAGTCTATAAGTCAGACATCAGATAGTCGTTTTCTACCTTCTGAAACAGTTGTTGCCTCGTTGTAGAGAATTTCGTCATCATCTGAGGTACTTGCTACACAACCCTGAGCATTTGATAACTCAGTCTCTTTGCCCTATCTTCTCTTCTGGTTACTCCAACACTCTTTCTTGACGTGTCCTTTCTTGCCACAGTTGTAGCATTTAACATTCTTCTTACTTCTGGATTTTGATCCACCATGATTTTGACTTCCACTGGGGCCACGTTCCGTTGATCTCCCTCTCGTCACCGATAGCGCCTCCGCTTGCTGCGAACTTGCTTGTCTGTTTTCCTTATTTTTTCGCCTGCTCTCCTCATTTAATACGGAGGCTGCAACATCATCGAAAACTAGACTGTCCGCTGGATTGTTGTTTGTCAGGTTGATGATGAGTTGATCATATGAATCTAGTAGACTTTGAAGTAGAAGTTCTGCACGTTCATTTTCCTCTATATTATGACCCAACGTTGTGAGTTGTGAAAATAGAGTCTTCAAGGTACTTATGTGATCGGTCACCATTGTAGATTCCGCCATTCGAAGAGTATAGAGTTTCCTCTTCAAGAAGATTTTGTTGTGTAGTGACTTGGCCTCGTACAATTTGTGAGAGTATCTCATATTTCCTTCGCTGTATTTTTCTCTGCCACACTGGATAATACTCCGTCTGCAAGTGCCAAGTGTAGATTAGAAATAGCGTTGCCGTCTACCTCGTTCTACTTGTCATAAGTTATCTTCATGGGCCTTTCTCCAATTGCTGCCAAGCAATTATTTTTTCTCAATACTGCTTTCATCTTCATTTTCCACAACGAAAAATTATTTCCGTTAAACTTCTCAATTTCATACTTTGCCGCCATTTTGTTGATAAATACTGCACACAGGCTAGTATACCACCTTGAATAGTTGCGAGTATGTGTGAGAATGCACACCAGGAAAGTTCCCAGGAAAGACTGGAGGAGTCATAATGGTCCTACTTAAAACCCAGACTCCTTAAGCTCTTATTGCCTTTGTGACAGAACTTTCCTAAACATGTACAAAACCACACAGTTGTTTTACGCACACCACTCTTCCTTACTTTGCACCGTAAAATTCTTGGATCGCTCTCACCGTTTCTTGTGAATAGTACCGTATACGTGAACAGTACCGTATACATAAATAGTACCGTATACGTGAACAGTACCTGACTCCAAAAAATACAACTAATAGCTCTGATACCAATGTTAGGTAATTGGTGGGTAAAGCAGCACGCAGCTAAAATAAAATTGGAAGAAAAATAAAGAACAAGCATAATAGAGGACACCAGAAAATTACGTGGTTCGGTTTTTAGCCTACGTCCACGGGTGAAGACAGAAGGAAATATTTTACTAGTGAAAATGAGTTACAAATATTGTAGTATTTTATCTCACTTCCCAAAACTCCAATATACCCAAACTCTCTAAATCACTATAACAAGAGCTCATAAATCCAAGCTCTCTAAACTCTCTCTCAATTGCTAAATTACTCTCTGAATGGAATGCTTAAGCTCTTCATTTGCACTTCTATTTATAGCAAAATGATGGCCAAGATAGTCAAAACCGTGTTCCTTCTTTTCAAAACCGTGTTCCTCATTTTCTTCTTCAAACATTTCTTTTTTCTATTTTCCTCTTAAAGCATTTCGGCCCATTTTCAACATTTCTAGAAGAGGGCCCATTTTCAACATTTCTAGAACATATTCAACATGTCGTATTTTGGCCTGTCCAAAACGAGACTGTTACCGTCTGAAGAATCCAGTGCGAGCTTATACATAGTTTCTGGGGAAGATTTGAGCGTCAAATTCTTTAACCCTTTATACGAAATAGGAAAAGTGTAGTACACAAGTGGCCGGGGAGCATTGCTGCTTTTGTAATACAACGCCAATCTTTTGGACTCCATTACAAAGCTGTAAGGGCCGTGTACGTTTTCTTTAATGGAGAGTCTGCTTATGAGCTTTGTGACCCTACTGACGCGAAGGGACTGTCCCACCAAGAGAGTATCAGTTGAGTAATCAAAGCTCTGCCAAATAAATTTACCCTTTGAGTCATGAAGCACCATGTTGCCACTAGAAAGCAACTCGAAGCGCACAACACCTTTGTTGGCTGTGTTGGATTGCCAGACGGCAGTGCCGTCAGCTTCGGCCAAGACAAGATTCCCGTCGGTTCCGAAAGATAAGACGGCGTTTGCGCGAACCGGTTTTCCCCGGTTGGCTTCCCAAACCCAACGGAAGACCGTTTTTCGGTCCATGCTACCAAAAAGGAGAGCAAGGGTGTAAGCATTTGGAGTTGTGTTGTAAAAGCCGAGGTTGAAAAGATCATTGTAAATGCCTGACATTCTGTGATCTGCATTGTATTCATTATAATAAAAGAACCTAATTCTCCCTTATTAACAAACTTGAACGTTTCATTGGCAGGAACCTGAGCATTAGCTGTGGAGTGAATGAGTGATGTGAGCAATAAGAAGGAGAATAATAATATTTCTGAGGAAAATGGCATGTTGTTGGCTTAGTCGGTGATGAATATCGACCGCTAAGGCAGGTCATTATTATAATGGCTAAAGCGAGACAAGTTACTTGATAAATTATTGTTAATTACTTCTTTATGAATCACCATCATCCTCTTTCAGATTACACTACTTTGTTATTGTGGATCTACAAAAAATTATATTTTATATCGTTTTCAAGAATATCTCTTTTACGCATGCACATTGATATGATCTGGATTCAAACTTTAAGTGTTTCTAGATCCCACAGCATTTTATACTTGAAGCACGTGAGATAATAATTTTAATTATTTTGTTGAAAAAAAAAAGTCTGTTTGTTTTGGTAGTTAATCTTGATTAAATTAAGTTTGTAAGATCTTATTAATTGGATATCTTCCATGGTTTATTACCTGCACATTGTATAACTGGAATATTATTTATTCCATCCAGGTTTTAAAATGGGGTTACTGTGATTATTATTATTATTTTAAGTAAAGTTCCCTTACATCGCCGGCAAAATAAATATATACAAAATCAAGGGCATATTAAAATGCAGAATCTCAATTCTAGCTGCATCATTTGAATGCATTAAGTCTATTTAAAATAGAAAGTTGCCAAATATATGGTGCTTGACTCATCTTTCAAATTGGATTAAAATTAAGCCATACATGAAGCTTCCCCACTTTGTTCGGTGGCAGCCAGCCAGCCATGGCTTATTCTACTAGATGGGAGATCACATTAGTGTGTGAGAGCTGCTTACTGGCTATTCACTTGTTAAAACTTATTTGAGATGAACAAAAAAAATTGGATCAAGTGTGGATAAGGCTAACCGTGTTTTATTGCATATTTATAATTTTTTTACGAAAGTGTACATTTATAGCAGTGGAGTAATTCTACAATCAAGGTATCTCTTACTTTAATAAAGTAAGAGATAAGATAAAAGATTAAAACATATAAATTTAATACATTTTAAGATAAAATACATGTATTAAAGTGTTATTTTTCTGTATTTTTAACTTGATTTTATTTCTCTTATTATAAAATCACTATGTTTAGCAGTGTACAATAATAATTAATAATTCTTATTTTATTTTATTACTACCATCACAATATTGTCATCACAAAGTTAAGCTAAACACTAAAATAAATAAAGATTTATCATGTATAGCATATTGACTTCACATTCTTAAAGAAATTACCACCTTGATCTCTTCATGATAGCTGTTAAAAGAATAATTATATATGTACTGAAAATAGGACAAAATTTGATATTAAAGTTACAAAAACAAAAAAGAAAAATTCATGTTGTAGAGAACTTTTTTTTTATCCCAAAATAATTTTCTTATCTTTTAGAAATGATGTGCTTTTTTTATACTGCTTTTTATATGCATATTATTAGATGTTGCTGTTAAAAATCTCTTAATATTGATAAAGGCATGCGTGCAATAATTAATTAATGGGACTAAATGACTGTTCAAGGTCAAACTTTGACACCTTTAATTAGATCGATAAATAAAATAAAATAAAATAAAAAGATTGATATCTTAATGCTGAGACTGTGGTACCTTTTGCCCGTGGCATAATTATATTAAATTTATAGTATCACAATAATAAAATGACAATTATAATAATAAATTAATGCTTCTTGGTCTTTATACATTACAAACATTATAATCCTTGTGACATTTATTATATATAATTATATATCTTGTCGCCTATTGCACTTAGTCACTGAACATGTGCGGCGCGGCGGTGTATTTTTAATCATCATATGGGTTTTTCCTTAATTGTACATATTAATGTTCATAATTGTTACTTAGAAATTGTATAATTAAAGTGGCAGATTAAAGTTTAAATTATATCTTAAATAAATAGAGGGTATAAGTCATAAGTGATAATGACACTTAATTATTAGGTACTTTATGTTTTTATCTTTTATCACTTAGGTCAGTTATTTTGCTAATTACCTAATACATAACTAATGTAAAAACAATTATTATATTATACAGTTGTTGTTAGTCTAATGTGTTGGGTTTGTTAAAAGGTTTAATGCATGGTTTTGTACGCTAAAAAGTTGTGTTTGTCCCTCAACACTAAAGTTTAAAAGTTAAAATTAAGCCAAATTCTCCCATCGATGCACCACGAGTTCAAGGATGTGATGCCTCCCAAGTTTCTGAAGAAACTCCCACCTAGACGAGAAGTGGATCATCAAATCGAGTTTAAACTAGATGTCAAACCTCCTGCCTTAGTGTCCTACCACCTCATAGATTTACTGAACGTCAGATACATCCACCTGCCTAAGGCTCCATTCGATGCACTGATCCTTTTCTAAAAGAAGGATCGATCAAGTCTTGGACTATCTATACAAGGCTTAAGAAAGGCTTCAACTAATATGCTAATTTTTTGCTATGTTTGACGCATATACAAACTTTTATATGATACTATAGGTTCAAATTCATGCAGTTCTGAGCCCATAAAAAAAAATATCTCACATCGGCTTAGATATGTTACTAGCATCAAACTGTTAAAACTATCCATTTATTAAAGGCAGGGACTCAACGTAGAATTTCCTAGATTGCAAAGGACCAAAGTATCTTCATTTCATAGTGCATAGTCACAAATTATTGCCATATTTTCATTTCATAATGGTTACATATGATTCTTGCCATAGATGAATATAAAAAAATATCTCTGAGTTTGAATATTTATAGTGTTTACTTTAAATTTTGATGTTAATTGTGTGCATTTGGGAAAATAGTACTTCAATTTTGCTTAAAATGCGCATTAGTCAAAATATTTATTAAACTAGTCTTAAAATTTTCTCAATACTTGTATTTTGAACAAAACACTTCTTTAACTGTACCACTTTTAATTTCCCTAGGTAAATACTTGTTTAATCCTTATATTCTGAGTTAAGTGCTTGTTTAGTCTTTATATTTTGAACAATACCTCGAGACACCCTTATCTTCGTATGTGACACTTTCACCCTTATTTTTCTTATTTGTTGTTACAATAATAATAATCTTACTATAATCTTGAGAGCATTAATTAATTTATGCATTAAAAGTTAATTATCAAACTAACCAATAATTATCAATATAAAAGAACTAGTATTTTTCATATCCTTACAATAATCTTTCTAGTAATTATTTATAAATAGATTAATACCAGCCAATTTAAAACTACGTTTAATACCTTACTGTCTTATTAGTAATTATCTAAAAAAAATTAAGTTACCAAATAGCCCCAAAAGTAAAACATTAATAAAAATTTACTTTAATTTTTATTTTACTTTTAGTGTTAAAAAAATAAAATTTACTTTAATTTTATTTTAATTTCAGTGATAATTTGATAAAGTAATTTTTTTTATTTATGTCACCAAGAATATTGTTACAAGGATATTATTAAAAAAGCAAAGAAAAATAACAATAAGAATGTCGTATAATTAATAGTAAGGTGTCTTGAGGTATTTTTTAAAATATAGAACTTTAATATATATTTAACTCAAAAGAGATTAAACAAATATTTACCATAATTTCTTCTATTTGGCAATTATTTAAATGAAACTGTACAAAGTAAAACAAACAAACTCTTGTTATTGTGGTGCCCATCTCTATCTCTTATAACGGTGAAATGAAACAAGCTGCTGTAGCCATAATAAACATTGTGACACAAGACAATTATGAAATAACCTTCTCATACAGAACTTCCGATTCTCCCCTTATTACAATTTATATTCGATTACTGAGAAAGTCTTTAATTGGTGCTCGTAGGACATTGTTCCTCAACTATTCATTATTTGTTATATATGTAAATTATATACACGTACCAAACCATAAATAGAAAAGGAAGGGTGTTTCAGGAACAGTCAAGACTTTTCCTTTTATTACTTGTTGGAAACTTTTATGAATCCAACTATTGGTGATTCGGGTGCTTTGGTGAGAGTCTTCAAGTCAAAAGCAATCCAACATGTCGGAAAACTCGTATCATAGAAATAGCCCACACATCTGCAATCCGAACTACATCTTTTACCACAAGCTTCAATCGAAATATTGGCTCCAATTCCATCAAAATAATTATACGTGCACATATAATGTACAACACTTTCAAGCTTATAATAATGGAAATCTTTTGTTCCGCAGAAATTCACTTGTGTAGGCTCACAGTTCTCCTTGCTCCACCCAATCAAACCATTTCCAGTAGGGCAAGCAACACATTGCTCATCTTCACACAGCCCCAATTTCCCGCATCTGTCTGGCATCTGGCACTCTTTTCCCCAATTTATTCCATCATTACCTCTAGAGATTTTACCGAAGAGAGTAAATCTTTCTTCCTCAGGCAGAAAGGCAGAAAATCAACCTCTTGGGAGTAAGTGAAGACCCTCAGATTTCCATCTATGCCTAGCCGAAGAAACGATATTGTGCTGTTGTATTTTGGCCTATCCATAATGAAACTGTCACCGTCTGAAGAATCTAGCGTCAGCTTATAATGCCTCGTTTCTGGAGAAGATTTGAGCGTTAAATTCTTTAACCCTGCATACGAAAATGGAAAAGTGTAGTATAGAATTGGCCCGGGAACATTGCTGCTTTTGTAATAAAACGCCAAACTTCTGGGCTCCATCACGAACCTGTAAGGGCCGTCGACGTTTTCTTTAACGGAGAGTCTGCTTACGAGCTTTGTGACCCGACCGACTCGAAGAGATTGACCCACCAAGAGAGTATCAATTGGATAGTCAAAACTCTGCCAGATAAAGTTACCCTTTGAGTCACGAAGCACCATGTTGCCATTTGGAAACAACCCGAACCCCACGAGACCTTTGTTGGCTGTGTTGCTTTGCCAAACGACAGGCCGTCGGCTTCGGCCAGGACAAGATTTCCGTCGGTTCCCAAAGAGAACACGGCGTTTTCGCGAACCGGTTTGCCACGGTTGGCTTCCCAAACCCAACGGAAAACCGGTTCTTGCTTTTTGATACCCAAACGGAGAGCAAGGGTGAAAGCATTTGGTGTTGTGTTGTAAAAGCCAAGCTGGAATGGATCATTGTAGATGCCTGACATTCTGTAATTTCCATTGTATTCATTAAAGTATTCCCCTAATCCTCCTTCATTCACGAACTTAAATGTTTCATTGGCAGGAACTTGAGCATTAGCTACGGCGAAAATAAGTGTTAAGAGGAAGAAGAAGGAGACTAATGCTGAGGAAGATGACATTTTGTTTGTTTAATTGGAGATGAATATCGATCGCTGAGGCAGCCCAGTGTTAATAATAGCTAAACAGAGAGAAGTTGCTTGTTAAATAATTGTTACTTCTTAATGAATCACCCCTTTCACAGTACACCACTTTGTTATGGACCTACAAAACTATACTATATCGTTTTTAAGAATTTCTCTTTTATACATGTTGATTTGATCTGGATTCAAACCTTAATTAACTCATCAAACGTTTTAGCTAGAGCCCACAATTTTTTTCTTGAATACATAAAATTTCCTTACATCGCTGGCAAAGTAATACATAAATATCAAGAGTGTTTCCAAATATATTTATACTATATTAAAATGCAGAATGCGTACTCGAGCAGCATCATTTGAATGCATAAAGTATATTTAATTAAACTAGAAAAGTTGGGAAATATATAATTCCTGACTCATCTGTCAATTAAAGAGGATTAATCTATGAAACTTCCCCACGTTGTCCAGTGGCCAGTTGGAGCCATCGCTTATTGTAGTGGATCGAGGAACGCGTTAGTGGGAGCTGTTTGTTGGTTCAATCGTTAAAATTTACATGAGATGAACAAAAGATTAAAAGTTTCGTTCATGGTTGCTAACCCAATAATCATATATATCATAAGTAACATGAATTTAGATTAAGTGTTGATCAAGTCAATTGTGCTGAATTTTTTTATAATTTGTTATGGGACCTGTCATTATAGCAGTATATCACTATTATTATTTTTATATAATTACCAATCACAATATATAACACAAAACATCTCTACACTACCTAAAATTCTAATTCCCAAATCCATAACATATTTACTTCACATAATGAAAAAATTTCCAAATTGATCTCTTCATGATAGCTGTCATTGACTTGAGAGTTTAATGATAGTTTTTAACTTGAAATAATATTTTGAAGTTCAAAACCTGTAAATAATTGTATCCTCTGTTAAACCAAAACCTTGATCACTGCATAATTGGCTTACAATTTAGGAGAGATGCGTTCGAGTCCAAGGACTCATATTCTCACCCAATTAAAAGTTCGATTTGTGGGCTAAACAGAGATAAATTCTAGAATACATCTGAGGTATCATGTCACCTATACAACAAACAATGATGTCATGACGTGCATGCATTTATGTTGAACCACTATCATGCAAGTGGTAATTGTATTAAATTCAATTACACATGTCATGCATGCATCAATTGGTTATAATACATCTGAGGTATTCTAGAATTTCTCCTAAGCAGATATCCTTTCAAATATTTATGAAGCCCACATAGGTAAGAATCTCTCCAATTGTAAATGGAGCAGATATCATCATAAATTTAGGCTGCACTGGTCTCAGCAATATATCTGATTAAACAACATATATCAGCAATGAGTTCTGCTATTTGTCCCGGGTCAAACCCCGAAAACTAAAGCAAAACGACGTCGTTTCCTCTTTTATTTGAAACGATGCCGTTTCACTCTAAAAAAAGCTCTCCTCTTCACTTTCCCCCCTTCGTTCTTCGATTTCGTTTTCCCCTCTTCATTCTCCGATTTCATCTTCCCCTCTTCGTTTCACCAAGGAAATTTGCATTCATTTCTGCCATTCGTTTTGTCTTCTTCGTTTTCATCTTCCCCTCCTCTTCGTTTTCGTCTTCCCCTCTTCGTTTTCTTGTCTTCATTTTTCCACCCAAATCTGGAAGTTTCTGGCATTCGCACAGCACGGTCACCGTTAACGTGGCAGCCATCACGCACATCCGTCATTGAACTCACAAACCGTCACGGTAAAATGGGGACAATTTTGAAAGCTATCAATTTTCGTTTTATTTAATTTTCGGTTGAAATTAAATGTTAAGGAAATAACTATGTTTGTGCTGAATTGGTCTGGAATTTGTGCTTGAGTTGGTCTACAATTTGTGTGCTCGAATTGGTCTGCATTTGTGCTGAATTGGTCTATAATTTGTGCTTTAATTGGTCTGGAATTTGTGCTTGAGTTGGTCTGCAATTTGTGTGCTCGAATTGGTCTGCAATTTGTGTGCTTGAATCGGTCTGCATTTGTGCTGAATTGGTCTGTAATTTGTGCTTTAATTGGTCTGGAATTTGTGCTTGAGTTGGTCTGCAATTTGTGCTTGAATTGGTGAGGAATTTGTGCTGGAGTTGAATCTGGAAGTTAGAAATCTGGAAGTTGAATCTGGAAGTGTGTGTTTGTGTCTCTGTGTGTGTGTGTGTGTCTGGGTGTGTGTGTGTGTGTTGGTGTATGTGTCTGGGTGTGTGTGTGTGTGTTTGTGTCTCTCTGTGTGTGTGTTTGTGTCTGGGTGTGTGTGTGTGTGTGTGTCTGGGTGTGTGTGTGTGTCTGGGTGTGTGTGTGTGTGTGTTGTGTCTTTGTGTGTGTGTGTTTGTGTCTGTGTGTGTGTGTGAGTGTTTGTGTCTCTGTGTGTGTGTGTGTGTGTGTTTGTGTCTCTGTGTGTGTGTGTTGTGTCTCTGTGTGTGTGTGTTTGTGTCTATGTGTGTGTGTGTGTGTTTGTGTCTCTGTGTGTGTGTGTTGTGTCTCTGTGTGTGTGTGTTGTGTCTCTGTGTGTGTGTGTTTGTGTCTGTGTGTGTGTGTGAGTGTTTGTGTCTCTGTGTGTGTGTGTGTGTGTGTTTGTGTCTCTGTGTGTGTGTGTTGTGTCTCTGTGTGTGTGTGTTTGTGTCTATGTGTGTGTGTGTGTGTTTGTGTCTCTGTGTGTGTGTGTTGTGTCTCTGTGTGTGTGTGTTGTGTCTCTGTGTGTGTGTGTTTGTGTCTATGTGTGTGTGTGAGTGTTTGTGTCTCTGTGTGTGTGTGTTTGTGGCTCCTGTGTGTGTGTGCTTAAATCACCAGTTTAAGCACAAAAACACACACACAGAGACAGAAACACACACACACACACACACACAAAAAACACACACACACACCCAGACACACACACACACACACACCCAGACACACACATAAACACACACAAAGACACAAACACACACACACATAGACACAGGCACACAAACACACACACACACACACACACACAAACATAGACAGCGACGAGACACATACACACAAACACACAGAAACACACACACACACACACACAGAGACACAGACACAAAGACACAAACACACAGACATTATTAACTGTAATTGGATCTTTTATTGGGCAGTTCTATGGCTTCACAAACAATATCATCCAACACAAGCGAGAATCGAAGCTTATTGCAAATGTGTAATGGATGTGGTGATCAGATGGAGATCTTAACGTCACACAAAAAAAAAATCCAAATCGTAAATTTTGGATTTGTAGAGGATGTAACAACTTTCAGTGGGCAGAAGATCGTAAACCTAGTGAAGGGAAGATAAACTTGTTAGCGGATGAGGTTAGGAGGCTGGCCTTGGCGATTGAGTGTTTGTCTGTAAAATTTCAATTATTGCATAAAGAACTTGAGCACATGCGAGATCGTGAAGTGCAGAGGCGATTGTTGGACGACGAACTTCGAAAGAGAGAGGCACCACGAAGTGATTTTATTAAATTAATCGTGATTGTTGTATTATGTTTTCTATTTAAGTATTGTTTTTAAGTTGTTTCTATTTGTACTATGTTATTGGAAAAGACTTGTATTGTACAATTTGAGCACGATATGTAATAACATTTTAATGTTAAATATAAGTATTATGAATTTATATTTTGACCCCAATAATACTTCTCAAAATTATAATATGGCCCAACTCATTTCAATATGTTCCAAATAGATCCAAATTTAACTTACAAAAATCCAAATTTAACTTACAAAGTCTAAAAAAAAATGTCCAAATACACATACACCACGTTAATACATAAAACATAAGCTAACTTCAATTAACCTCGATCATGTGCTTGGTTCATTGCTTGAAAACTCCCCTCGATTGGCCTCCTCCAAATTTTGTTGCGGAAAATATTGCAAGTTTCCGTGATGGACGCCGCCATAATTCATCCACGATTGATAGTAGGTGGGGAAAAATGCATGTTCGAAGGGTGCTTGTTGTGCTAGCTGTTATACAACCAACAAAAAAATTAAATGCAAATTATCAAACATATGACAATGAATGGAAAAAACAAAATAAAAAAAACATTACCAGTGCCATATGGCTCTCTTGTGTTGGGACTGTAGTAGCCACCTGAGAAGAAAAATCATGTATCTCCGAGTCCTAGAAATGTGGTTAACACACATTTAAAAATATATATTTTAAATTAATGTAAAATAAATGTATTAACGTAATTACCTCTACAGTTGTGCTAGTCGAAGCATTATTCGATTTCTGTTTTGGCCTCTTAAATTTCTTTTGCTTTCTTTGAGTAGGTGGGCGACCTTTACGTCGAGTTACTACTGGATCTTGTATGTTTTCGATAAAACTTCCTGATCCACCGTAGCTGCATGTATCGTCACCGTCACTTCGAACATTCAGAGATACATCCTTCATTGCTTTCTCGATCCAACCCATAATATTTTTATGACTTTCTTCATTTTTTGAAGCTACCTCAGCAACATCATAAAAAGCAGTGCACTCCTCTTTATATCGCTGATGTTCAATGCTTGAATTTCGTGCATCATAACTGACTTTGACTTTACTGTAGAATCTCCGCACATCTTTCCTCCATCTTCGTAGGATATACTTTTCAGGCAGTAATTGTATACGGTTACGTGACAACACTGCGATGGCGTGTCTACAAAGAATGCTCTTATATTCAAACATTTTACACACACAATGAATTTCACCCTCATTTTTGGCAAAAAAGACTTTTAAAGTTTTTTCTCTACTTTGTTCATCGCTTTCAATAACTTCATATTCTGATCCCCACAATTGAAAACCTCACAATATATCTTATTCGCCAACTCTTGCTGAAATTCTTGAAACTTGGAAATAGTGTACACTACTTCAACTTGCTTCTCCATTGCAAAACTGGTACGACATGGCATCCGTTGGCTAAAACACCTAGCATCTGCTTGCCATTCTTTCTCAATTTTACTTTCCATTGCTTTTTCATATTTCTCCACAAATTGTTTCAAAGTTGTTTTCGAGTTAACATACCCATCAAAGAAAGCATTCATACTTTCACTACGCTGAGTGGTTGACATTCCAGCCCAAAAAGAATTTTTCACGAAACATGGAACCCAACGATTTCGTTCCTCATATAATCCATTTAACCACTGATTATTACTAAGATATATTTGTCTAACATTTCATGCCAAGCTTCCTCGAATTCGACAGGAGTATATGAATCATAAACAACGGAATGTAATGAAACTCTAATGGCATGATATTCAATGTATCTTCCCAACTTCTCAGGCACCTTTTTCAGTATATGCCATAAACACCATCGGTGCCTAGTGTTTGGAAAAACAATCTCAATTGCATTTTTCATCTCTTTGTCTTGATCTGTAATGATTCCAAGGGGCGGAGAGCCCGACATGCATGATAGCCATGTGTCAAATAACCACGTAAATGTCTCCGTGTCCTCATGCGAAATCAACCCACATCCTAACAAAATTGATTGACCATGATGATTAACTCCTACAAAAGGAGCAAATGGCATGTCATACTTGTTTGTAAGGTATGTGGTATCAAATGTGACCACATTTTCAAAGTCTTTATAGGCTGCCCTACTCCTTGGATCTGCCCAAAATACATTTTTCAACCGGCCCTCCTCATCTAGGTCAAGACTGAAGAAAAACCCATCATTTTCTGTTTGCATTTTCTTAAAATATTTCTAAATTGCAACAGCATCCCCTTCTCCGAGCCTTAATCGCCGCACCTTGTCAATATGATTTCTAGCATCTTTTTCTAAGAATGAAACTTTTTCAAAACCTCCAGCCTCGACAACAACGGACTTAAAACTTTGAGCCATTCTAATTCCAGCTTCGTCGTTTATCTCAAGCTGCTTTTTAACAAATGGACTAATGGTACGGTTGCATCGATAATACCTACTCTTGCTCGGACTCACGGCATGATTATGTTCAAGGATCATATTTCCAATTACCCATTTTCCGGTAACAAAATCCAAACGTCCTCCAAGTTTAGCATTGCATCCTATTTTTTGATTTGGTTGAAGCCGCAAAACATTAGTGTCTTTGGCTTTTGACTTGCCGTTTCGCCCACAAGTAAATGTCACATATCTCAAACTCCCATCATCCCATTTTCTACAAGATCTCCGCATAACTGGAAACCCCTCTTGTAGCCCATAAGCCTTATAATATTCAAACATTTCATTAGGACTATCAAAAAACATCCCAACTGTTGGCTCAACAACTTTTTCCAACACCAATTCCTCATTATTTCCTTCCAAATCAACCCCTGTAAATCCTCAAATTCTTTAACTTCAGCAACCTCCTCCACTTGCTCCAAATTATCCATTAACTGCTGCAAATTTAAACAATGCAGTATATTATTATTTATTTATTGCAAATTCATTAAACAATTCAAGATTGTTGTAAAAGCATCGCAATTGGAAACTGAAATTATCAAATAATAGCAAGCTGCAAACATTAGCTAATAGAAGTCTGTAGACATGATTCAAATTCAAACAATTCAAGCTTGTTGTAAAAGCATGCAATTGGAAATTGAAATTGTCAAATAACGGCAAGCCGCAAACTAGCTAATAGAAGTCCGCAGGCATCCCTTTTGGTTACACAGTCACGGAGGAGATCAGCTTAGAACTTGTCACATACACGGTTCTTTTGAGCAAAATACAGTGACTACAGGGCATGTTATCGACTGTTTTGAGCAAAATTTCATGACTTACCATAAACGAAATTCGAATAGAAATTTTGTATTCGTAATCGAAACTGAAATTATTACTCTCAAATATCTTCGTAATCGAAAATGTGACAGAAATTCGAAAAGAAAATTTAATACAAATGCCAAAACTTGTGACAATTGCTGAAAAATCCGTACCTTAGCTTCTGCAAATGCTGAAACTTTGTCTTATGTCAGAAAGTATTAATAGCTGCTGAAAAATCGAAGAGGACTTGCTTAAACAGCTGCTGAAAAATCGAAGCAGAAGAGCTTAACACTGGTGACTGAAAAATCGAAGAGGAAGAATCGTCTTCGTTGCTGTTCGTTCTTTTCATCCTTGGATCAGTGATACCCCAATGGAGTTGGAAATCGATTTCATCCTTCTTGTTGTCCTTTCTTCGTTGCTGAAAAATCATCTTCGTTGCAGTTCGTTCCTCACTTCTTCTGCCCTCCTATTCGTTTAGCTTGTTTTCTTTTTACAAGATGAAACGACGACGCTTCATGCAATCAAAAAGAAAAAAAATAGACCAAAACGACGCCGTTTTACTCATTCGGGGTTTGACCCGGGGAATATAGCATTTTCCATCAGCAATTAAAAGAGAGAGAGAGAGAGAGAGAGAGAGAGAGAATTTTTTAATAAACAACGTAAAGTACCTTAGTTTAAAATTTTTTCATCTATCAAATAATGATGGAGGCAGGCAATGCAATAATTAATGGGATTAAATGAATATTCAAGGTCAAACTTCGGCACCTTTAATTAGATCGATACCTCAATAAGATAATGCGTTTTATTTTAGTGATACCATATCTTTCTTTTTTATTTTTTAAATGATACCATCCGTATCTTTGCCTAGGCGTAGTTATATTCAATTTATAGTAACATAATGAAGACTATGATAAGAATAAACACCGTAAAATCTTTATAATCTAATACTCAATTAATTAATAACTTCTATTATATAATAATTTTTTGCGATCTCAATTTGGGTCAAAGGGCTAAATTAATAATTTTAATAAATTAATAAGATAATATATTTTTCTTAAAACTCTTATACGTGAAATGCAAGTTACGCAACCCAAGAGAGGGGGTGAATTGGGTTTTTAAAAATTATGCAATACAATTCGCACAACAAATTAATCTAACGCCTTAATGGAATAGAAAATAATAAATTCAAACAAGCATACAAATAAAAGAGTAAGGGAAGAGAAAAACAAACACACAGATTTTTACGTGGTTCGGCAATCCCCACCTACGTCCACGCCTCCAAGCCAACCGAGCTCGAGGATTTCACTATCCAAGCCTCCCAAGTCTTCAAGTTCTTACAATTGACTTCCAAGGTGTCAATGAACCTTTGCAATTAAGATATTATCTCCCCAATCTCTTCACCCCAAGTGCTTCTCACACTTACACACTCACAATTTGATAAGAAATGAAAATTACAACAAAAACTCTCTTTAAGAGTGGATATGCAAATAATAACTCAACAATGATTCAATCAATGATGATTTGCGTTTGGAAGCTCAATATATGTTGTATAATCTTATATTTGCTTGTATGTTTTCTTAGAATGAAGTTTGAGTTGAGTTTTTATAGTTAAAGCTCAAAAACTAGCCGTTATAGGCAAATTCCCACGCCCAAGCGGTTAGCCGCTTGATTTATCCAACTAGCCGCTCAGGAACAGTGATATTACCGTTATTTTTTAATTTTGCTACAATAGCACTGTTCACTAAAATTATATTTTGGCCTATAACTTTTTATAATTATGTTATGGCCCAAAACGTCATAAAACTTTACAAATATGTCCAATTTCAGAACCTCCTAAGAATAGTTGACTTTCCAAAACTTTATGAAATTATGATATGACCCCAAAGATATTATTATTTTGAAAAAAGGTCATTTTCAACATTATACCTATATTTTTCAAAGTTCTCAAAATCTTTCACTTTAGTCCAAAATATTCATAAATTATAGTATGGCCCAAAATATTTCAAATGTTTGTAAAAATATCCAACTCCGAAATTTAATAATAATACTTATTAAAATCAAAGATTTCAAAACTTAGCATTTAAGTCCAAATTACTCAAATCCACAAAATGCTTTACTTTATAAAAATAAACCTTTTAGTTTATGAAAAGTATTTAATTGAATTAATCTCTTGAGCTTTTCAAATGCTAAATTATGTATCAATTAAATCATACCAGCTTTACAAGAATTTATTGCACTAATTTATTCATTGAACTCTAAACTTTATTCTTGATTTCGCCGTTTGTCCGTTGAGTGTCTTGAGCTTGATTTCACTTAATTCACTTGCATAAATATTACCCTTCAAAAACTAGTGAAAATGTAAAATACAATATTTATTATTTTTACTTAAGATATATGTTTGTTATCATCAAAATTACATTATGTGTAGCCCTTTAGGCTAACAATATGACTTTATGGTCTCATTCATATCATAAATTAATAATGTACTGAAATTTTAAATATAATTATTGTAATATTTTATTAAATAAAATTTTACTCTACTGTTACTTGTTTTCTATTGAAATTTATGATAGTTGGATATCTCATCTCTAATTTTACTTATTACTTCTAGAAGTTTCATGGTTAAATTCTGAAATTATAAGAATTTTAAATTTCTTTCGTTAATTTAATTTATTTTTAATAGATTTATTTATTTTTAATTGATTAAATTGGTAAGCTACAACAAAATTTTTAGTTGATTAAAATATGCGTTCTTTCAATTGTACATACACTTTATAAATTTCTAAATGATCAAAAATTTATCAATTAATTAAATGTCTTTTAAAATTAATAAGATCCTGATATGATATTATTAATTTATAGGGAGTTTACTGCACTTCTCCGACTTTAGCAATTAGCACTCTCTCACATCATAAACATTATGCTCCTCGTGACATTTATTATCAGTATAATACATATTTTGGGTGGTAGCGTATTATATCGCATTTACTCGGTGAACGTGTGCGGGGGAGTATTTTTTAAATCGTAGGCTTTTTCCCAATGCTGTTGTTTCATATTCATTCATTAATTGGTACCTATGAATTATCTATGAAAGTTCCATTTATTTTTCATCAATTAGGATCCTAATTTTTAAATTACCTAAATAGATCACTGATGTGAAATGGTTACTACTATACTATTATTGTCAATCTAATGTGATGCATTTGTCAAAAGATATGAGTATTTTGTATCTTAAAAAGTCACGTTTGTCCTTTAACGTAAAGTTTAAACACAAAAATCATAATGTGGGAGATATAATAGGTAATTAAAGGAAAAAAAAAAAAACCAACTTAAGGGGTTAAATTGTGGAAGTTTGGAACACTTACTATACCATTAAGCATTGTACAATTTTAGAATTTCTTATCAAAGACAAATACAACTAAAATCAATAACATTATGACATGTATATATACAAAAATCTTCGCGTTATAATATGCATATAGGGAGTGTTTAACATATTGTATTATATTACACTATATTATAATATTTAATGTAAGTATATTATATTATATTGTATGACAATAGTATTGTATTATAATAATATTGTGCATTGTTTTGTGTTATATTATATTGTAATAATTATATATTAATATTATTAAAATTTATTATTTTTGTATTACTAATTATATTATAATATAATAATTTTGTTTTTTTATTCTTTACAATAAAAAATTAAAATATATTTAACGCCTTAATTAAGGCAAATGTTGGCAGATTGCAGTGTATTAAAATGTACCATAATGCAGCTTCCAAAACTTTTAAGCATATATAAATAATAAATTAATATAAATAATATTATAGTACTATGTAATACTATATTCCAAACACATAACAGTCGTAACCTCTGTAGGTTACATATTCAAAAGATCAATCATTATTTAGGTTGGGTTTTTCTGGTAATGTTTAATATTCCTAAGATTATTCGTTACTTTGGGTTTCACAAGAATATTGTAAAAATATTCGTTATTAAAAATATTGTAAAGTTTGAAATTTATTTGATTTTACACTCAATGCATGCAATTTGCATCAATCATTCACACTGGAAAAATAGAATTATCATTAAAAATGACAAAATCGAAGTAAACACAAATGATATTACTAATCATTATATAAGGATAATTCTATTTTTTTTTTATAAACGTTTGATACACATTAATAAAATTGATAGAAAATCAAACAAATCGAACTTTTATTATATTTTTTTATGACATGATAATTTTTGGGTCGATCACTAATAATTTCTGTTTATATTAAAAAAAACAGGAAAAAAACAATTACACAATTCCACTATTGTTCTTTTCTCCATTGTTACTCTTCTTTGTTGCTAATCCATTTGTTAACGTTAATCCTCCTCCAATACCATCTTAGTTTCTCAAACTACCTCATTTTGTTAATCAAGGAGAAGAGTGGAGCTATTCGCACCCCTGCATTATTCTTACAAAACCCCACTTTAAATAAAATTACTATTAAAAACAATTGAAAATTAAACACATATAGATTTTTTTCCTACAAATTACTTAATTCATAATAATCCTTTTAAAAAAAATCTATATGTTACTTCCTATTTAACTAAATAAATTGTACAAATTTAAAATAATCTATTGTTCTCTTTTGATTTCTTATTGATTAAATAATTTTATACTTAAAATTGCTTTGAAATTATAATTTGAAATATGTGTTATTTCAGCCAATGATTAACATGAAAAAACTTATCACCCATATAACTTTTTAGTTTGTGTGTAGGTTAATAATAAAATTAAAAATAATTAAAAAATAGTACAATAATACTTTGAGTTTTAACAATAAAACAAATCAAATGAAAATTAAGAACTTAGCAAAGTGTATCTAAAAAAAGGGGTATTTTCGGAAATAAAATAAATATAACTAAAAATAGGGTTTTATGAGGAGATGAGAGGGGTGCCAATAGTCCAACTCCAAGGAGAATTCGGAGAAACGAGTCATTGACTAGGGGTGTGCGTACACTGGGCTCGAATGGATTTGTGAAAACTCAACTCATTATTGGATTTTTTCAACCCAACTCAACCAAAAAAGTATGTGCAACCAAACCAATCCAACTATTAAATTATCAAAAAGAAATTCAACCTTAATCAAATAAATATGTGCAACCCAAACCAATCCCACCTTTAAATTATCAGGATGAGTTGATTAGGTTGATGGTTATATTAAAATTTAAAATTAAGAAAATATAAGCATAGAAAAGTTTAAAATTTATTTAGTACTTAAAGTCAAATTCAAATAAGAAAAAAAATGCATCAACTCTCCACCATAATATATAATATTGTGCATTTTACCCAACATATATCAATAAACAAAGTAACAAAAGTAAATTTTGCATTAAAAACTATGTGGTGTAATGTTTAAATATCTACTAACTTACTTTTAGTAAAAATTGGAGGTAGAATTTTTTAATTTTGACTTTAAGAAATTAATTAGAATCAGTGTCGGGTTTAACAAAGAGAGATTGAAGAAAAATCTCAATTATAAAAGAATAAAAATAATTCAAAAATAGATTTAGCTTTGGGGTTTAACAATTGACAATCTATATTAAAAATTTTTTATTTTTTTTTTGTTCTTGAGTTGGTTGGGTTATGACCTCATTTGATATTGAAGTTGGGCAGTTGTAACTTAAAAGTTATAGCACTAAAATGTTTAATAAACACTAATTACTATAGTTTGAAAGTTAATTTGATTTGATCAACTACTTTTATGATGAAAAAATTATAATACCATTTATTATACCTATCAACATTATTATTTAAAAATAATATTTTCTATTGTTGATGCTGAAAAATGATTTCAACAGCTGAATTTGTTTCTTTAGGAGAATTACAACACGAATCCAAGCTCAAACGTAGGTCTGAACGCAACTTTCTATACCTGCCAACCAAAAAACACGGTTAGGATACGCCGATGGGGTTTCGGCGTAAATCCTCCGATACTTAAGTCAGAAATTGTGTATAAGAGAAAGACAAACGAGAAGGAAGAATCATGAAAAGTGAAAATTAAGGAATTTTTCCGATAGAGAAACTAAAAATCTTGTAGGGAATGTTAAGACATTTAGGTAGGTGACTTGTAGAACTTTTGGTTCATTTTGCTAACTCTTTTCTCTGATGCCCTCTTCAACTTAAATAGGCTCTTGGACGTGGGTTACCATCTTAACTTCCACCCACTTTCTTCAACAGTTGCACATGATTACCAATTGGAGGTGGTTTAAATAAATCGTGGAACAAAACTTTCCTAGAAATTAGGCCACGTTATCTTAACTAATAGCTTTCTATGTCAAGCTAATTCTCGGGTTGGACAAATAAATTTTGAGGTCGGACTTCTTCACTTCCAGGTCGGATAGGTGATTTTCCCGGTCACTCATGTAGGCTTAAGATTGTATTCTTAAACCAGGTCATTCACATAAATCTCAGGTCGTACTTGTAAACCAGGTCGCCAACATAAGCTCCTGGTTATACTTAAGAGGCTAACTTGACCACAATGAGTTCTGAGTAGATTGGAGTCGACTATATTTCTAAACATTACCAAAAAAATCCAACTCAAATAATGCTGACTCTTTCTAGAGGTTATCAGAAAAATCCAACTCGAACACCAGTCCCCTAATTTTCAATACTGAGAAGATATGCACGGTATTGGAAACTGAAACAATGAATAAAGCGCAATATGGTCTCCAGCAGAACAAAGGCAATATAAAGCAGAACCGGGATAATGCTGAGTTAAATAGGCTTAAAAGTAAGAATTTGGCAAGAATAATAAAAAAATAAATAAATAAAAAGAAAGAGAAAGAAAAAATAAAAAAAGTGAAACCATAGAGAAAAAGCATAAGCACGTGACTTAAAGGTAAATTGGAAACATACTTTTTTGTCATTTCTCAATACCTTTCGGCCTCTGTTTCATTTGGGCTCACGTTTCGTCCCCATCCTCCACACTTTGTCACAATAAAAGTGAAATATTGAGCTGCCGCCATCCTGCGATTTTTGTGCAAATCGAGCAACTATTCTACTGAGCCATAACCAAGCCTGTTGGTGAGTACCTCGCGCGCCATCTTCTCTTTCATGTTTTGTTTTGTTTTTTTTAATAAATACCATATCTATATATGTGTGTATTGAAACCAAAACGCCTCTTTTTAAAAAAAAAACAAAAATAAAACTCGCCTCTATTTTTGCTTTTGTCATAACCCAACTTCTTCTTCTTTTTACTGCGTTTCTCCTTTTTTTTGCGTTCTCTCTCTATCTTTGTTATTATCAAAACCCGAACTTTTTCTTCTCCTTGTTGCCTTTCTCTTTTTTTTTAACTACTCTCAGCTAATGTTGCATTTTATTGATGTAGAACCAATGCTGAATGATGTTACTGCTGTTGACCATCAGCAAAACTCGAATCCATTCTGGCTGAAGGAAATCCGGAGAGTTGTCTCATCCCAAGCGCATTTGCTTGTTGCTGTGTTTTGTATTGTGTTGGATGTGGTGTTGAGAATGAAAGGTTGCTTGTAATTTGTTGTTTATATACTGGGTGTTAATATTGACTGGAAATGAGGTTTTGTTGAATGTAACATTAGACAGTAATGGAATTAAGGAGTGCAGATAGGTCACTTTGTAGCGACTCGCAAAATGTAAATAAGGAGTTGTTGGATGGGCTCAGTGATATTGCATCGGGTGTAGATGATAATGGAAAAGTCAGGGAAGATAATGTAGAATTAAATTGTAATACGACCGAAAATAAGTCTAAGAAAACAAGTCGCGGAAATGAGGTGAATGAGGAATCGAGTTGTGCACAATTTGAAGATGAAGGAGATGAGCATAAAGAGTACGGCGTGAACAGACTCAACTTTGAAACAACAAATAAAGAGATTGAAGAGCTGAGGAAGGAATATCTGATTCAAGACGATATTACACTTAGGTTATTAGACGAAGATGAGGTGGCAAGCAAATTGGGTAATAGAGAGACTGCGATTTATCTAGAAATGTTTGAACTTGGTTTCAGGTTGTCCATTCAACCTTACTTTACTCGAATGTTGGTGAGAGTGAGTTTGAGTCTAAGTTGGCTTGACCCAAATGGCTGGAGGGTTTTAGGTGGTATGTGTGTTGTATGGGCTGAGCAAAATAGAATGGAGCCTTGTTTTAAGGAGTTTACTCACTTATATTGCAATGAATATAGGATCAATCACAATGATGGTACTATTTTATGTCAAAATCAAAGAGTAGAAGAATAGTACTTGACTTTCTAGGCTCATGTAGAGGTTAGAAAAACAAATATTTTGTGGTAGATGGAAATTGGGGTAGGGATGTAGAGCTGACCAATGATTGGTTTAAAGTTCCCACTCATTTTAGTAGACCAGGTAATGCGAGTTTTGTTCAGGTTGAGGTCGAAATAAGGATACAATCTAACACATGTTTTTACTACAGTGACTTGGAAGAAGAAAGTTGATATAAGTGACAAGATGAGTGGTAGAGTTGAGAAAAGATTGCTAGATGCAGATGATTGAAAGTTCTTGTTGACACCCAAGAGATTGTTGAGCACCAGCCTCATTTCCAATCTACCACATAACAGCAAGAAAAAGAAAACAAAGAGAACAAAAGGTAAAATTTTACCAAGTGGTTACCCTTGTTGTCGTACGCCAAAGATTCACTAATTTTAGTGTGGTTGCTATTGTTGCAGAAAACATATCTACCGCCAAGCGTACCTCTGCAAAAATTGCAAAAGCCTTAATCGAGGAGATATCAGACGAGGAAGGCGAACTGCATAGTAAAAAACCACAGCGGGCATCACAGAAAAACAAGGCTGATGAGAAGAAAGAAAAATAGCCCGCTGTTTCAGCTCGCAACGTGCTACCTTAGAGCAAAAGTGATCGAGCTAGCGACTATCATCCCTTGAGTATTTTACCACATACCCCTTCCCCAATATGTCCGAAAGGAAGCTTGCTTAAAAACAGTGACATCATAGAGTCAAAGCGAGGAAGAGCGGAGGACTTACTACCCATGGTGAACTTAGCTGCTTGATTTGTGAGCCAGGATACCCTCAAGAGTTTTTCCCACTTGTCAATTACTCATGCTCTTGAAGCGCTTGCTCGAAACCAAGCTGAGGTGGGTATTAATTCACAACCTTTATTTCTTTGATATATGTTTATACTTTTCATCTTAACCGTCATGCTTTCTTTTCTAGCAATCCTTGATCATCGTCGTGCATATCGAAACATTTGCAAAGTCATTAAAAGGCCATGCGAAAATAGAAGAACTCGAGTGTGCTTTGATGAAAGCCAACCTCACGAACAAAAAGACAGCGAGCGAGATCAGCTCAAGCATGACCTCAATGCTTGCAACGATGAAAATACTCGCTTGGCAGAAGACTTGGTAGCCGAAAAGAAAACTAATGCGAGCAAAAACTCCAAGATTGCCGATCTTAGCTATTAATTGGAGAAAGTTAAGTTTGATGTTGATCAATGCATTCAACTGGAGAAAAGGCAACTAAAGGCGGATGTCATTCAGACATGCATCGAATTGTTCCAAGAAAAACACCCAGACATGGGCTTTTAATGGATGTTGACTGCTTATGTGAGCAAAGAAAAGGCTAAGAAGAAGTCATCGGGTATGGATTAAGAAGAAAATCGAGTTCCTCAGGTGATGAGATCAAAGTTGAGGGTGAGATATTTTTAACTAGAAGACTTGTTTGAAGACAAGGAGAATGCTTCCCAAGTAGATTTGAAAAGTTGCTATAAGGCTTGCCTTTTTGTAGTGTTATGAACTTATAACTCTTGTTGAGCTTTCATTTTGTTTTTGTATTCGGATAATCGTTATGTAGCCTACACACTAATTTTTAACAAAGCTAATGCCGACCACAACAAGACTGAAGATGTTTAGGCTATTGTCGATTGTAACTAAACTGGAAAGTCGACCTTAAGAAGCTTGAAGCTGACCTCATCATAGATTCTTACAAAGTTAAAATGTCGACCTCAACCGTAGATCCTACCAAGAGAATATGTCAACTTTAACCATAGATTTCGCAAGATTAAAATGTCGACCTCAAGAGCTCACAAAACTAAAATGTCAGCCTCAACTGTGGACCTCACAAAGTTTAAATGTCGACCTCAACCGTAGACTTCACAAAGTTAAAGTGCTGACCTCGACCATAGATCTTACCAAGCTAAAATGTCAACCTCAACCATAAGCTTACAAATCTAAAGTGTCCACCTCAATAGTAGACCTCACAAAACTAAACTGTCGACCTCAATAGTAGAGCTCACAAAGCAAAAATGTCAACCTCGACCATAGATCTTACCAAGTTAAAATGTCGATCTTAACCGTAGGCCTTACAAATCTAAAATGTCAACCTCAATCGTAGACCTCACAAAACTAAACTGTCGACCTCAATCATAGAGCTCACAAGGCAAAAGTGTCAACCTCGACCATAGATCTTACCAAGCTAAATGTCGACCTCAACTGTAGGCCTTACAAATCTAAAATGTCAACCTCAGTCATAGACCTCACAAAACTAAATTATCGACCTCAATCGTAGAGCTCACAAGGCAAAAGTGTCAACCTCGACCATAGATTTTACCAAGCTAAAATGTCAACCTCAACCGTAGGCCTTACAAATCTAAAGTGTTGACCTGAATCGAAGACCTCACAAAAGTAAACTGTCGAGCTCAATCGTAGATCTTACAAAACTAAAATGTCGACATCAGTTGTAGATCCTACCAAACTAAAATTTCGACCGCAACATAAAATTTCAAGTTCAACATTATTGTAACAATTCGTCAACTTAAATGAGGCGAGGATGATCGCAAAATAACCAATGTCTATCTGACTAAGGTTGGAGCAAATAATTTAGATGAGAATATCACATGATTAAATTAGATTGGGGATTGATAGGGCTAAAATTCAGCTTCTTACCTTAATCGTGGTAAGTCCGGGTCAATCTACTTTCATTGGACCTCAATAATGCCCGACTATCGACTCCGATTTTTACATGGGAGGATGATTATTCATGTAAGACCTCTCCGAATATCGATCTCGATCTCAATCTCAAATAAGATCGTATGATTATTTATGTAGGACATCAATAAGGCTTGAGTGTAAATCTCAATCTCCAATAAGATCGGATAGTTATTAACGTAGGACCTCAATAAGGCCTAAATGTTTAATCTCAATCTCAATAAGATTAGATAAGTTTTTCACGTTGGACTTCAAGGAGACTAAAAGTTGATCTCGGACTCAACAAGATTGGATAAATTATTCACGTCGGACCTTAATAAAGGCAAGAGTTGATCTCAATCTCAACAAAATTGGATAACTTTTTCACGTCGGACCTAAATAAGGCCAAGAGTTGATCTCAATCTCAACAAGATTGGATAACTTTTTCACGTTGGACCTCAATAAGGCCAAGAGCTAATCTCAATGTAACACCCCCAAAATTACCCATGAGAATACAAGGATAAAATTGAAATGAAACCTCACATCATTTATTCTTATTAATAAATCTCAAGATAGGCAATTATTATTAATACTCCAACTGAATCCTTACATAAAACATCTGAAATAAAGTCTCCAAAGAAAAGTCTCTAATCCAAAATAAAAAGTCAAGCCAAATTTAATCTTTAAAGCAACTCTAAGGACCACTAAGAAAATTCTCCATCTAAGATCTCAAGCCACACCTCTAATCCATTTGTAAAATATTGGAAATGAGGGATGAGCCGTCAACTCGGTAAGCAAATCCATGCACAATATTTGAAAACCTTTGTCATTAAACCTTTAAACATTTTATAACATCTTCATTTAGCATAAGGGGTGGATTCATATAAAAGCATTAAAAACACTAAAACATTCATACAAACATTAAAATATAAACATTGGTAGCTCATGCCTCGTAGTCATCATCATTCATCATTCATCATTTAGGGTACTATACCCCGCATTGTTCCTCGTTCAGGGTATTATACCCCGCATTGTTCATAACATCCTTGTGCACAAGATCATCATCATACCAACAAGCTGGCCATAGCATTACATAACATCATAACATTTACATCTTATACATTAATACGTACTATAAGCTAAAACATTTTTGAATCCACCTTGCATCCTTTTATAAATAGCATTTAAAGTCTTCTAAAACATGTGAGAACTTTTCTTTGAACATTTAATTCTTTTAGAAATTTATTTAAGAAAACATTTTGTTTAAGAAAACTAATTTCTTAAGAAAATTCATTTTAAAATACATTTTTTATAAATTCATTTAAAAGTGTTTTTATTTTAAAAAAATTCATTTAAATATTTTAGAAATCAGTTTTGTAAAAATTTTCATTTAAACATAATTCTTATAACATAAAATTCATTTATTATAAAGCACATCATGCATGAATCTACTTACCTCAATCCGCAACAATCAACTGAATACCTTAAGAACAAACCAACGAGCTCACCCACATCCTATAATCATCATAAAAATATCCTTATCAATATCATCTCTAACCTTAAACATAATCTCAATCATCCTTAAATCATAAGCACTTATACTAGCTCAAAACTTATACATATTCTAGACTTAAACATGAGTGTCCCGCACATGCTGATTTTTAATAACCTATACACATGTCGGAAAACCATGAAAATTTACAGAGGCACTGTGAACATGCATAGCATTGCATACAATATTTCACAAAATCAGCACAAGTCAAAATCAAGTCAGAATATTGACATTTCACCAAAGTAACAAAATTGTCGAGCATTGACCAAGTCATACCTTTATCACTTAGGCAAGTCATCAAATATTTTTTAGTACTCGAAATAATCTGTTTCTTTTTTTCTAATTACAGTAGACACATCCAGAAAGCATGTAATTGAAATTCATAATTTTGGATGCCTAAAATTATTTTTTAAAGTATTTTATTTCCGAGAACATCTAACCTGTCTAGAAAATTCCAGATTTAAAAACAGAATTTCAAAAATTCATATCTTCTATTTTAGATTCCCAAAAATCGCGATTCTAGATTTTAAAGACAGAGGAAAGATTGAAATTTCATTATAAAACCCTAACATGGCATGTAATATCCATAAATTAGCCCAAATGGTTACAAGTTTAAGCTTCTGCAATTTCTGGAAAAATAATTTCTAGATCTGCAGCAGCCGCATGTTACGATTTGTAATTATTTAACCATAAAGAATAAAACTACGAAATTAAACATGAAAGCATAGGAGACATACATAGATCTGTTGATATAAAAATCATCATAATTTTTAAGGATGTGTAACCTTATAGAAAAATGTTCAGAAGTGAGAACCGCTGCTGAAAATCAGAATTTTCCAGTACCAGTAACCCAACTTTGAAAAACCATAATAATTTGCATACTCAGAGGATTTCAACACAAGACCAATGGAAAGCTTAGGATGTCTAGTTTCATGATTTGTAACCGTATTCATGTTATTCTAAACAAAGAAAACGATTTCAAGCAAAGAATACAAACTATTCATATCATCACAACATTAGAAACACATATATTACCTAGATCATCCCACAAGTAATTAAACGCAAACAACTAATAAAAATAAATCATATAAGTCAAAGAAATACTTAATACCATAAGGCAAATACCAAGCAAAGAAATTATAAAACTTTCTTTTTTCTTCTCTAAAGGCTTATATTTCTTTCTTTTTTTTCTAGGGTTTGTAACAACGTAGAAAATAAAAGACGTCATCCTCTTAACAAGATGGCTTCCTATTAAATACTTGGTAATTAATTAATATTTTTTTAAAAAAACTAATAACTTACGTAACTTATTTAAAGCAATTTGATAAATTTTACTCACATACAAAGACTCAATAATAACTATCATACTCATTTTAATAAGGGTAAAATAGGAAAAATAAATAAATAAATAAAAGGGAGTGTTACACTCAATCTCAACAAGATTGGATAAATTTTTCACGTTGGACCTCAACAAGACCAAATTGACAACCTCAATCTCAAGAAGATCGGGTAGCAATTCATGTAAGACCTTAATAAGGTTCAAATATTGATCCTGATCTCAAATAAGACATATTACAAGTTTACAAGTTGAGAAATGAAGTTACACTTCTGAATAGCCTCACTGATATTAAGATAATAGAAAATACAGAATTGAACACAAACATGCTGAAATAACAAAGAAATAAACTTTCTTAGCATATTTAAAGAAAACAAATAAATAAGAACATCATTAATAAAATTTGCCTACTGATAGTATATTCGCAGGTGCTCTGCATTCCATGCTTTGCCAATGACTCTACCATCTGGATGACCTAACTTATATACGCCATTTCCAAATGAGTGTAGTATTTTGTATGGTCCTGCCTAGCTTGGCCCCAAAACTCCATCAGCTGGCTTTTTGGTTGAATGATTGACTTTGTGGAGCACCAGATCCCCTTTCTATAATTGTCGTAGCTGAACATTCTTGTTGTAGAACTTAGCCACTTTTTGCTGGTAAATTGCTGCATGACCTCTTGCTGCCTCTCTCTTCTCACCAAGCAAATCTAAATCCAACAACATTTGTTCCTTGTTCACTGTCTCATCATAATATTTTGTGCGGTGTGTCTCCATGCCGACCTCAGCTACGATTACCGCCTCATGTCCGAAAACAAGCGAGAACGGAGTCTCCCCTGTTGAAGTCTTCACGGTTGTTCTATAAGCCCACAACACTCCTGAAAGCTCATCCACCCAAGTGCCCTTTTTCTCACCTAACTTTTTCTTCAACACTACTTTATAGTTTTGTTCACCACTTGCACTTGTCCATTTGCTTTCGGATGAGCATGCGAGATAAATCGAAGCTCGATATTGAGCTGAACACAAAACTTCTTGAAGTTCTCATTATTGAACTAGGTCCTATTATCGGTGATAATAGGTTGCGGTATGCCATATCTGCAAATCACATTCCTCTATATGAAACCTATTGTTTGCTTCTCAGTTATCTTTTGAAGCGGTTCAACTTCAATCTACTTAGTAAAATAATCAATGGCTATCACCGCGTATTTCATTTAGCCTCTCCCGGTCGGCATAGGTTCAATAAGATCCACCCCCCATTGTGTAAATGGCCAAGTGCTTCCCATTGTCATCATGTTTTCCAGTGGTTGTTTTGTAATTACGGCAAACTTCTAGCATTTATCACATCTTCAAACTAACTCATGTGTATTTTCATGCATGGTCGGCCAAAAATAACCTTACCTTATTATTTTATGGGCCAATGCCCTACCTCTGCCATGATTTCCACAAATTCCCTCGTGCACCTCTCTCATCACATAGTTGGCACCAACCGAGCCCAAACATCACAGATAATGTAAAGTATAGCATCTCCTATAAAGCACACCTTCGATAATAGAGTACTGTGTTGCTTGGCATCGCAGCCTTCTTGCCTCTACTTTATCTTGAGGTTGTTCCCCAAATTCAATATACCTCATGATAGGCACAATCCAACTCTTCTCATCTTCGACTGTACAAACTTCCACCTCAAGATCAGTTACACACGGCTTTGAAACTGATTCCAATGGGATTCCTCGTGGGAACTTTGGGCATTTCGTAGTTGCCAGTTTTGCTATATAATCTGCTCGGTAATTTTCTCCCCTCGGAACTTGCTCCATTGTAGCTTGATCAAAACTACTTCATAGCTGCAGTGCTTTGCTCAAATACTTAGACATGTTCTCACTCTTGGCTTGAAATGTCCCATTCAGGTGGTTCACTACCAATTGCGAGTCACTCATCACCTTCAAATGTCGAACCCCCCAATGCTTTTGCTAATTTTAGACCTGCAATGAGAGCTTCGTATTATGCTTCATTGTTTGTATGATGGAATTCATACTTGAGAGTGTAGCATACTTCTTCTTGGTTTGTAGCTCCATCTACATTAAGCTCCTATACATCATTATTATTCTCTGCCTCTTTAATCTCCTGCTTGGCATCCATCTCTTCACTCCTTTAACTGCAATCATTAATGAAGTCAACTAGAGCTTAAGCTTTAATTACTTACATCAGTCGGTAACTGATGTCGAATTCATTTAATTCTACTAACCACTTAACTAGCCTTCCTGAAATGTCCAGTTTGTGCAAAATTTGTCTCAAAGGTTGATTGAACCACGATGCTTTCTTGCGGCTACAACTAAACCCATCGCCCACTTTTCTGCAATAGGATATCTTACTTTCGCCCATGTAAGAGATATGCTCGTGTAATATACAGGAAGTGGAACTCCACCTTCGTTTTTCACTAGGACTGAGCTAGTTGAATAATTTAAGACCGCTAAGTAGATCAAGAGAACATCACCCACTTAGGGCTTAGCCAAAGTTGGTACGTTGGCCAACTGCGCCTTTAATTGTTGAAATGATGTCTCATATTCTTCCGACTGTTAACATAAATATTTCTTTATTATTGATTTTGATGATAACAAACTTGATTAAGATTGATTAATCTTTTAAAAGCTCAAAATAATTTTAATATACTTTTTAAAATCATCATTCTCACTTTTATTCTATGAAAATGTTTTTTAATTATTTTCATGTTAATGGTTTTCAATTGAAATAACAAATGTTTTTTGTTATTTTGACAATAACAAATATTGCTTCAAATCCTATAAATGGATCTATTTTGACAAGTTTTATAAAGTATTTTTATAAAGATTTAGAGACAAACTGTTATTTTGCAAAATAGTTCACTGCAACAGTTACTGTAGAAAATGGCGATCCGACAATTTTGATAAACGACTCGCCAATATCAAACAGAACTGAAAATTAGCCTCTGGACCTAAACGATGATCCGACATCTAGATAACAGCAATTTAACAATTTGAAAATTCAGCCCAATGGTCATATTGACTAGTCAAACGGCGATCTGACATCTAGTTAACGGCGATCCGACAGTGTGCAGAAAGTCAATAACGACTAGTTTTCAGCTCCAACTATAAATAAGCTCATTCAAATTCAAACAAGATTGATCACAACACGACCATTGAGCTTATATTCGAGAATACAATCTTCATAGAGCTTTAAAAACACATTCTTGTTTCATCTATTCACACATTGGGCATTGATTTGTAATCTTAAATATTATGTGAGAGAAAAATAATTTTTAATCTTTTACTTTGAGTGATTGTAAGTGTTGGGATACACTTAAGTTAAAAGATTGGGAATAATCTCTTGTTGTAAAGGTTCATTGACACCTTGGAAGTCAAGTGTAAACATTTGAAGCCTTGGAGGCTTGCTTAGTGAAATCATCAAGCCCGTAAAGCTTGGAGGCGTGGACGTAGGTGAGGTTGGCCGAACCACGTAAAAAATCTTCGTGTTTGAATCTCTCTTCCCTTATCTTTTTATGTTGTAATTGTTTTAATTGTTATTCCATTAAATTTATTTTAGATTTACATGATAATTTGTTTTAGAATCAAATAATTTTTAGAATCCCAATTCACCCCCCCTTTTGGGTTGCACACTTGTATTTCACCGACCACCTTAATCTTTTTTTTTCTTCATCAATTCAAAAAAAGGATGGCATTTATCTGATGATTTCAAAATAAACCTGTTCAGCGCGGCAACTTTCCCAGCTAGGCTCTGAACATCTTTAAGATCCTTCGGCGACCTCATCTTGAGGATGACCTCTACCTTTTTCGGATTAACTTTTATCCCCCTTTGACTAACCAAGAAGCCCAAAAATTTCCTTGATTCCACTTCAAAGGCACACATTTCCGGATTCAACTCATATGATTCTCTCATAGCACTTCAAACGTCTCAAGCAAATGCTCTGTATGTTCGACTGGCTCGACATACTTGGTTATCATGTCATCTACATATACCTCCATCAGTCTACCAATCAAGGGCTTGAAAAGCTTATTTACTAACCTCTGGTAAGTAGCTCCTACATTTTTTAATCCGAACAGCATCACACGATAGCAATACCATCCTTGGTCGGTTACAAACGCTGTCTTTTCTTCATCTGCTGTGAACATACGAATCTGGTTGTATCCTGAGAATACATCTATAAAACTCATCAAGCCATGCCCGCCTGTTAAATCCATTCACTGATCAATCTTTAGGAAAAGGAAACTATCTTTAGCATAAGCTTTATTGAGGTCGGTAAAGTCCACACACATCCCTATTTTCCATTCGCCTTTTTAACCATTGCCATATTCGAAACCCATTATGGATAGTTCACTTCCCTTGTAAACCCCGCTTTCAGTAATTTATCTACCTCATCATGGATGGCCTCATACCTTTCCTGGTTGAATACTTTTCTTTTCTACTTCACGGGCTTATGTCTTTTTTCTATAGCCAATCGATGACACATAATTTATGGGTTTATTCCCGGCATATCTTCATGGCTCCAAGCAAATATGTCATTATACTCCACCAATAAATTCTGAAGCTTATTGAAAATGTCGTCCGTCATTGTTGTTCCCACCCTTACTACTCTGCTCGGATTATCCTCATTTACGGGCACTTATTTTATTTCTTTATTAGGTCGCTGTTGGCATAACCTATCCTCGGCTGGTGGATCGATATTTGTGATATGCATGGATTCTCTCGCAATTGTAGTGTAACAGCTTCGAGCCACTTATTGCTGGCCTCTCATCAGTCCAACCCCACCTTGGACTCTAAACTTCACACATTGCATGTGGGTTAAGCTCACTGCTCCTACTATCCTATTGAACAATCTGCCCAAAATAACTTGATAAGGGCTCGGCTCATCCACTACCACCCACGTCACCATCACTGTCTTTTGTAGTGGGTTGGACCCTATTGTCAGTGACAAGTCTATTAACCCAAGGGGAATCAGCTCAGCTGCGCCAAACCCCTTTAGCGATGCTCTGACCGGATCAAGCCTGAGGTCTCTTATTTGTAGATCATCCTGAGTTTGCTTAAATAAAATGTCGACCGCGTTTCCTCCATCTACAAGAGTCCGGTTCAATTCCTGCCATGTCAAGACAACCTTTACTACAAGCGCATCTTCATATGGATGTGCGACCACTTCCTTGTCCTTGTCCTTGTCCGTGAACATGATCGGCACCTTTTGAACCCGTTGCTTCTTTGGTGCCAGATTATTAAAATTCACCTCGTAACTTTTTAATGAATATCTGCAATAATTTCTCCTCGAGCGATTTGAGTCTCATGCTAAAGTCGGCCCTACCATAATTATCATCGCTACATTATCTCTGATGTCTCCTCTTCTTTCACCTCTTCTTTCACCTCTTCTTTAGTCACCTACATAATCCTTTAGATATTGATTTTGCACTAGCCATTCAATTTGTTCTTTCAAGTCTATGCAATCTGCAGTTCTATATCTGGTCACCTTGTAAAACTCGTAATACTTGTAGTGAACACTTCTGCCTAGACCCCCTACAATCGGCTTTGGCGGTGTTAGTAACCCCTTATCTTTTATTGCAGCATATATTTCTACTCTGCTCATGTTCAGTGGTGTGTATCTTTCACTCTGTTATAATAAGTTCACCACATGGTCAGATCTCGATCCTCTCTGGTCTCTAGGTGGTGGCAACTTATTGTAACCACTTACTTGGTTCTCCCGCTGGTTCCTCCCATAATTATTTCCTCCTTCTCGGCCCCTTCCTACTAATGAGAGTTCTCTTCTTTCATGATTTCCTTCCCAATCTCGACCCAGCCTTTCTGGTTTTCTATAATTGAGCAACCCTCTGTTGTAATAACGTCTATCATTTGTGTTCATCCTCGAGCTATATCCAAAGTTATCTCCTCTCCTTCTCAGGTCTCTCCTTCTCACCGGACCTCCTGTCTGCATTTTCATTCTCCTCTTTTCTTCCTCTGCATCTTCAGTTTTTATATCCAATTTTGCCTGGTCGTGCACCTCAGCATATGTTATTATCCCTTAAATATATAAGTTATTTCATAATTGATTGATTCTCAACCTCTTCTTTAATCCCTCCAGAGCATCTGGATGATCAAAGGCCCCTAAATTGGTAACCTCCTTATGATACCTGGTCACAAAACTCCTCAAACTTTCAAACTCTCCTTGGACCAATTTTTTCAATCTGCTCGTATCTTACTCTGGTTTGCATGAACCTCTAAAACGCATAACGAAAAGCTCACATAACTCCTTGAAATTTCCTATGCTTCCCTTCTTTAATCTTTGGTACCACTCCCGTGCTTGTCCTTCTAAGGTTAAAGGAAAAACACTACACCTTTGAAAATCATTCAAACCTTGAATCCCAATCATCTCATTAAACTTCTCCACATGATGATTCGGGTTAGTTTTTCCTTCATACACCAAGGCTAGAACCACATACTTGGGTGGCAAAGTTACCGCCATCACTTCACGTACCAAGGTGGACTCGTCATCAAGTAACAACTTTCCTACCACTTTCTTGCCCTCTGTTTTGGCCTCTAATGCCTATAAAGTTTTTTGAAACTGCAGCATTCGTTGTTCAAGCTTATTTGCCTGTTGGGGGTCTCTCAGCTCTTCCTTCCCTCTTTCTTGATTCAAGTTATTAATTCTCCCCCTCAACTCATTCACTTGTTCTCCTGCACTTCTATTCTCTTGTCGTACCCCAACTTGTGGTAGTCCTATTCCGCTCTGATGTTCATCACCAAGCTCTTCCCTCTCTCACGCTCCACTACTCTCTGGGTCACTAGCTCAAACTTGAGCCCCTCTGACTTGGGCATCAACCATCCCCTTGATCTTGCCATTTGCCTCTCGATCCCTTCTCTCCATCTCTTATCTACCATGGCATTCATTTCCTCCGCCAATTGGCGTAAGGTCTGTATATCTTCTTCATTATCATTCATCGTTATTTCGTAATCTGATAGCCTCCTCCTTCTAAATCTTCAAACATATGGCTTTTCGCACCGTTCCCCACAAGCGGCGCCAAGATCTTGATGTCGAAAAACGACCTCAACAGTTGAATTTGTTTCTTTATGGGAATTACAGTGCGAATCTAAGCTCAAACGTCAATTTGAACGCAACTTTCTATACCTGCCAACCAGAAAGCACGGTTAAGATACGTCGATGGGGTTCCGGCGTAGACCCTCTGATGCTTAAGTTAGAAATTATGTGTAAGAGAAAGACAAACGAGAAGGAAGAATCGTGAAAAGTGAAAATCAAGGAATTTTTCCAGTAGAGAAGTTAAAAATCTTATAGGGAATGTTAAGGCATTTAGGTAGGTGACTTGTAGAATTTTTGGTTCATTTTGCTAACCCTTTTCTCAGATGCCCTCTTTAACTTAAATAGGCTCTTGGACGTGGGCGGCTACCATCTTAACTTCCACCCACTTTCTTCAATAGTTGTACATAATTATCAATTGGAGGTTGTTTAAATAAATCGTGGAACACAACTTTTCTCTAAATTAGGCCACGTTATCTTAACCAATAGCTTTCCATGTCAAGCTAATTCTCAGGTTGGACAAATAAATTTTGAGGTCGGACTTTTTCACTTCCAAGTCGGATAAGTGATTTTCCTGGTCGCTCATGTAGGCTTAAGGTTGTATTATTAAAACAGGTCATTCACATAAATCTCACGTCGTACTTGTAAATCAGGTCGTCAACATTGGCTCCAGGTTATACTTAAGAGGCTAGCTTAACCATAATGAGTTCTGAGTAGATTGGGTCGACTATATTTCTAAACATTACCAGAAAAAACCCAACCCAAACAATGCTAACTTTTTCTAGAGGTTATCAGAAAATCCAACCCAAACAACTATACATTATTAACTTTTACCATATAACTATAATTTATTTTACAACAGTTGTAGTTTAAAATTTATAACGCTTCAATACCAAAAAGGATCTATATAAATTCATTTTAATGAACCTATCCCGACCCAATCATTAATTGAATTGAAAATAGTTAACTGAATCAACTCATTATAACACACTTGATCGTTCAAATTCTAATTGGACTGAGCTGAATTAGATTGGGTCTATGAACTTAAGTATAGAGGAAACTACAAAGTTCTAAATCTCTTAAAAATACTCCTTTCCGACTTGCTTTTTACAACACAACAACAAATGCCTACACCCTTTGCTATTTGAATGCGGTCACCTATACGTAGGAGACACGTTTTCACTGGATTTCGGAAACCACACTAGTGCAAAATCCGGAGGTGAAAACGCCACCCTCACTCTCAAATCCAATGAAAACCGTGTCCTGGCCGACGCCAGACGGTGGCACTGTTGCTTCGCAGACATACATTTCGAAGAAGGGTGTTGTAAGGCTCGAGTTGCTCTCAAAAGCCAACACGGTGCTTCATGACTCGAAAGGTAACTTTAGTTTCCTCAGTTTTTGGTGCTTAATTTGCTCCTATCCATTCATTATTTGTTGGCTTGTGTGTACGAATATTACCAAAATTAGTTGAAATCTATGCCAACAAATTAATGGAAAAAAAAATGCTCCTGAAACACTCAGACTTTTTTCTATATTCATGAATCATTATTACTCGTTATTGTCACTGTGAATATCATCCCAAAGTTTCCATACTTTGCACAAGCACACCTTAACCCAAAAAAAAAAAAAACTTTTCTTCCCCTGACAAGTGACAACTGTTTAAACAGAACTGCAAAAAGTATAACAAAGCATTAACTCCAAGAATTGTCTATACGAACATCCACTTATTCATTTTCTTTAAATAATAAAAATAATAAGGACAAACAATCTCTTATTATTGTTGTGGCGTCGTTAAGCACCACATCTCTATCTTATGAAATAACCATCACACACAGAACTTCCGATTCTGCCCTTATTGCAACAATTATTCTATATTTTATTACTTGTTGGAAACTTTTATGAATCTAACTATCGGTGAGTCGGGTTCTTTGGTGAGAGTCTTCAAGTCAAAAGCAATCCAACATCTCGAGACACTCGTATCATAGAAATAGCCCACACATCTGCAATTCGAACTGCATCTTTTGCCACAATCTTCAATTGTTATGTCTCCAATTCCATCATAAAAATTATACGTGCACATATAATGTCTAACACTTTCAAGCTTATAATAGTGGAAATGTTTTGTCCCACAAAAATTTGCTTGCGCAGGCTCACACTTATTGCTCCAACCAATCAAACCTTTTTTCTGTAGGGCAAGCAACGCATTGATTGTCTTCACACACCCCCAGTTTGCCGCATCTCTCTGGCATCTGGCACACACTGTCCCAATATCTTGCATTACTACCTCTGAAGTCTTTACCAAAGAGAGTAAATCTTTCTTCCTCAGGAAGCCAATCAACCTCCTGGGAGTAAGTAAAGACCCTCAGATTTCCATCTATGCCTAGCCGAAGAAATGATATTGTGCTGTCGTATTTTGGCCTGTCAAAAATGAAACCGTTATCGCCTGAAGAATCTACTAGCGTCAGCTCATGCATGTTTCCTGCGGAAGATTTGTGCGTTAAACTCTTTAGCCCATTATACGAAATCGGAAACGTGTAGTATAAAATAGGCCGGGGAGCACGGCTGCTTTTGTAATAAAATGCCAATCTTTTGGGCTCCATCACGAAGCTGTGAGGGCCGTCCACGTTTTCTTTAACGGAGAGTCGGCTGACGAGCTTTGTGACCCGACCGTCGCGAAGAGATTGACCCACCAAGAGAGTGTCAGTTGGATAGTCAAAACTCTGCCAGATGAAGTTACCCTTTGAGTCACGAAGCACCATGTTGCCATTTGGAAGCAACTCGAACCCCACGACACCTTTGTTGGCTGTGTTGCTTTGCCAAACGACAGTGCCGTCGGCTTCGGCCAGGACAAGATTTCCGTCGGCTCCCAAAGAGAACACGGCGTTTCCTCGAACCGGTTTGCTCCGGTTGGCTTCCCATACCAACGGAAAACCGGTTCTTGCTTTTTGATACCCAAACGAGAGCAAGGGTGAAAGCATTTGGGGTTGTGCTGTAAAAGCCAAGCTGGAAAGGATCATTGTAAATGCCTGACATTCTGTAATTTGCATTGTATTCATTGAAGTATTCCCCTAATCCTCCTTCATTCACGAACTTAAATGTTTCATTGGCAGGAACTTGAGCATTAGCTATGGCGAAAACAAGTGATAACAGGAAGAAGAAGGAGACTAATGCTGAGGAAGAAGACATTTTGATTGCTTAATTGGAGATGAATATCGATCGCTGAGGCAGCTCAGTATAAATAATGGCTAAACAGAGGCAAGTTGCATGTTAAATAATTTTTACTTCTTAACTATGAATCTCCCCTTTCACATTAGACTAGTTTGTTATGGATCTACATAACCGTACTATATATCGTTTTCAAGAATTTCTCTTTTATGCACGTTGATTTGATCTGGATTCAAGAATTTCTTTTTTATGAACCCACAATTTATACTTCAAGCACGTGAGATTTCAGTCTCAATTGTGTTGTGAGAAAGCAAGAAGAAGAAATTTTAATTATGACTGTATTTAGCCTTGATTAAATTCTTCAGATCTTATTACTGTCGGGAATTACGCGCTTGAATTTTCATCTACTTATTTGATTAAGGTTACATCTCAAATATTATTCTTAACCATTCACTTAAATAATGTAGCATATGTCTCGCACACCAAGAAGCTAATGAGTTTTTATAAAATGATATTAAAGAAAAAGTGTTGAAGGTGGCACGACGACAAAAACAACCACCCATTAGTACTAAATTATACTTAGAATGAAAAATTACTGTGAAAATTTTCTCAAAATCTCACGAGGATTAAGTTTTGAACCCCTTTCAGTTTTTTGAAACGTTGTGTCAGAATATGAGTTTGCTCTTCTTTTTATTATTGAAAAAGGAAAAAAAATATATATCGGCACGCATGTATGGGAAAGGGAAAGTCTGGGTGATTTCTTAATTGGAATATTATTTTATATCCTCCATCCCTGATATGAAAATGGCATTACCGTTGTTATTTCTATACATAAAGTTCACTTCGATGCTGGCAAAATAAATATTAAAATAGGAAAAAAAATCTCGTGTAAGAGCATCATTAAAAAAACTCTTCAAATAAAATTTTATTATTTATTTGAAGAGTCACATCAATACTTAACGTTTTAAAAAACACTTCAATTAAAATTCTTCAAATAAGAAATGATTATCTCTCTTCAAATTTGAAAAGTTGATTTTTCCCTCTTCAATTTATATTTTATTATTTTTATTGGAGAAAGAGAGAGTAGTGTTTTAATTATTAATGACTTTTCTTTTAAAAAAAATTATTTAATTAAAATAATATTAACTTATTTCTATTTGAAGAGTTTTTTGGAGAATATCATATTTTTTCACCCTTCTATTTGTCACATAGGTAAACAAATAAATATTTAAAGAGTAAAATTTATAGAGACTTTTGGAGATACTCTAATCCTTATATTTTGAGGTTAGTGCTCACTTAATTCTTATATTTTTTTAAAATAGCACAAAACATCCATATCGTTAAACTATTGACACTCTTGTTATTGCTTTTTGTTCCTTTTGACTTGTTTTTACAATATTACCCTCTTGTAATAACATTTCTTTTTTTAGATATTAATAAAAAGAAAAAAATTTAAATTATTAATTTAACCTTGAAAATAATCTCTATATATATATATTGTAGAAGTTCAAGTATATCTAAAAAAATTAATATTGTAAAAAAAATAAATTACCGATTTTTTAAATCAGTAAAAAATTTATACATTAACATTTCAAAAGAGTGTTCCACAAAAATTAATATATATATTCTTTTTTCTATTTTATTTTTTGAGATTAATTGGTAATTTAATTTTTTTATTAATGTCCAAAAGATAAATATTATTGTCGAAGAATAATATTATAAAAATTAAATTAAAAGGAACTAAAAGTAATGATAAAGATGTCACGATAAATATTTTGAGATATTTTTAAAAATACAAAAACCAAACAATCATTAACTTCAAAATATAGAGAAATAAACAAGGTTGGTGATTCACTACAATTGGTATCAGATCTTGGTGTTCTGTGATCAAGTCCAAGTATGGTGTCTTCTAAGGTCGATATAGAAAAATTCACAGGCAAGAATGACTTCAATATGTGGAAGATTAAAATGGAAGCCTTGTTGATCACTCAGGGTTTAGGAGATGCATTTGAGCCTGAAATGAAGGAAGGTAAAGGGGTTTCTTTATCAAAGACTCTAGAGGAATTTGCTGAAATCCACAAAAAGGCCAGAAGTACAATAATCCTTAGTCTTGGTTATTCTGTCAGTAGAGAAGTGGCCAAAGAGAAGACAGTTGCTGGATTATAGAGCAAACTGGAAAGTCTTTATATGACCAAATCTCTTGCAAACAGACTCTACATCAAGAAGAGGATGTTTACACTAAAAATGGTGGAAGGAGCTTCACTGGCAGAACACATTAATGAGTTTAACAAGGTATGTGATACCCTGGAAACCATTGATGCTGCTCTAGATGATGAGGGGAAGGCTCTCTTGCTAAGCAGTTCATTACCAAAATCCTATGAAAATTTGGTTGATGCCCTGATGTATGGAAAACAAACCCTAACACTTGATGAAGTTAAATCTGCCCTAAATACAAGGGAACTTCAAACTAAACAAGGGCAATTGGAGAATAGTATAAGTGAATGACTGACTGCAAAGGTGAAAATTGACAAGAAGAAGAAGAAAGGCAAATCAAAGAACAAAGAAAGAGATCTAAAATGCTTTCAGTGTCAAAAAGAAGGCCATTTTAAGAGGGATTGCCCAGAAAAGAAATTCAAGCCTAAAGATTCAAGAAACCAGAGTGGAGATGCAGCTGTAGTAGAAGAGGAAGGATATGAGTCTGCTGGTGTATGTGTGGCAATAGAAAACAACCAAAAAGGTAAATGGGTTCTGGACTCTGGATGTACCTTTCACGTGTGCCCCTATAAAAATTACTTTAATGAATATCAAGCATTTTGATGGAGGTAAAGTAATGATGGGTAATAACTCTATTTTTAAAATCATTGGAATTAGGATGTAAGTCTTAAGCTACATGATGGTTCAATAAGAGTGTTTAGGCAAGTCAGGCATGTGCCAGACTTGAAAAGAAATCTAATTTCTCTTGGAGTGTTGGACCAAATAGGGTGTAGAATTAAGCTTGAATCTGGAGCATTGAGTGTTCTGAATGGTTTAAATCTAGTCATGAAAGGGACTAAGAAGAATAGAGTTTACATCTTAGATGGTGAGGTGATATCTGGAGCAGCTGATGTATCCATTAAGCATACTGAAGATAAAACTAGATTATAGCATCTTGGAGGGAATAGGTATTTTTGTCCATCATAGATGATTTCTCTAGAAAATTCTGGGTGTATGTGTTAAAAAACAAGGATCAGGCTTTTGAGAAGTTTAAATAATGGAAACATATGGTAGAAAACCAAACTGTAAAGAGATTAAAGAAGCTGAGAACAGATAATGGTCTTGAATTTTGTAACCCGCCATTTGACAACTTTTGTGCAAATGAAGGTATAGCTAGACATAGGACAGTAAGGATGACCCCACAACAAAATGGGTTAGTTGAGATGATGAATATGACTCTTATGGAGAGGGCAAGATGTATGTTGATTTAGTCAAAGCTCCCAAAAACATTATGGGTAGAAATCTTACTCACAGCATGCTACCTTGTCAACCTAAGCCCCTCTACTGGAATCAATTTCAAAACACCTTTTGAAATGTGGTCAGGGAGACCTGCTGACTATGGAATCCTTAAAGCTTTTGGCTGCCCAGCCTATGTTCATGTCAGTCAAGGTAAGCTAGTAGCTAGAGCCTTGAAAGGAGTTTTCATAGGCTATCCAGAAGGAGTCAAAGGGTTTAAAGTTTAGTGCACTGACCTTAATCCACCAAAATGTATAGTAAGCAAGGATGTGGTGTTCAATGAGAGGAGTTTGATGAAGGTGAATCATGAACCTGACCTGGAAAATGAAAATTCAAGACTAACAGAGAAACTAGAGTTTAAGGTAGAGCCATCTACTTCCAGAAACACAACTGAAGTTGTAAATTTCGGTGGTGTTCCTAAAATCACTGATGACAAACAGGCACCTCAAGATCAGTCAAGTCCTTAGGAGCAAATTAGAGAATACCAACTCACCAGAAATAGACAAAAAATGCATATTAAACCAACAAGGAGATATGGCTATGTAGATTTAATAGGTTTTGCTCTAACAGCTGCAAAAGATATAGATGATGAGGAACTAAAGAATTTTAAGGAAGCAACCCAGAGCCTGTTCAAAGAAGAATGGCAGAGAGCTATGGATGAAAAAATGGTCTCTCTCTATAAAAACAACACATGGGAGTTGGTCAAGAAGCCTGGAAATAGAAGAGTGGTTGGCTGCAAATGGATTTTCAAAATCAAAGAGGGCATAAATGGATCTGAACCAAGGAGATTCAAGGCTAGACTTGTGGCCAAGGGTTATACACAAAAAGAGGGGATAGATTTTAAAGAAGTATTTTCTCCAGTGGTTAGACATGCCTCAATTAGGGTTATATTGGCCATAACAGCTGTGCAAGACATGGAGCTTGATCAACTCGATGTCAAGACAGTATTTTTAGATGGAAGGCTTGAGGAAGAAATACTATATCCCAACCTGAAGGGTATGAGTTCCCAGGTAAATAATACTATGTGTGTTAGCTAAAGAAGTCACTCTATCGGCTTAAACAATCTCCCAGACAGTGGTATCTCAGATTTGATGAATTTATGCAACTACATGAGTTTATCAAATGCAGTTATGACTGCTGTGTTTACTACAAGACAATCAAGGATGGTTTGCACATATACCTCCTTCTATATGGAGATGACATGATGGTTACCTGCAAAGATAGAGAAGAAAATGATAAGCTCAAGGTGCTGCTGAATTCATAATTTGAAATGAAGGACCTGAGGTATGCAAGGAAGATTCTAAAAATGGAGTTAAAAGGAATAGAAGCAAAGGGATCATGTTTCTGTCATAAGAAAAATACTTGAGAAAGGTGTTAGAAACATTTAACATGAGTAAGGCTAAACTTGTGCAACTACCATTAGCTTCACATTTCAGGTTAAGCAATTCACAGTGTCATCAAACAGAAGCTCAAAAGCAAGATATGGCAAATGTACCCTATGCAAATGCAGTAGGCAGCCTTATGTATGCAATTGTCTTGACCAGGCCAGACATAGCTCATGTTGTCAGTGTAGTCAGCAGATATATAGCACAACCTGAGGAAGACCATTAGAAGGCAGTAAAATGGATACTTAGGTATCTCAATGGCACTATAAATTGGGGTCTGATGTATGGCAAGACAAAAGCAAATGATGAGGTTCTGAAAGGGTATGTTGACTCAGATTATACAGGGGATTTAGATAGGAGAAGGTCTCTTACAGGATACTTGTTCATGTTAAATGGTTGTACTGTAAATTGGAAGGCAACTCTACAAAGTGTAGCGGCTCTTTCAACAACTGAAGCAGAATATACAGCTACTACAGAAGCTGTAAAGGAAGCACTTTGGCTCAAGGGGTTGGTGACAGAGTTGGGATTAGGGATGGCAAAAGTCCGGGTCGGGTCCGGGTTTGGGGGTGCCCGGGACCGACCTGGATTTCACACATAACTGCCTGGACCCGGACCGTGCCCATATTTTTTCTATGCGGGCCGGGTATATGCCCGGTGTTGAATGTTAGAAAATGCATATTTATAAAGGAGAAAATCATCATTTTACATTTCATGTCTTACTAACAATCTTTACTTTTATGTATTTAAGCTTCTTGTAAATTAATTACGTGTGATTATTTTAATTAAGTATTTTATGTATTTTAGGGGTATCATGGTCATTTCACAATAAACAAGAGATCAGATGGCAAAACGGACATCATTTTTTAATTCAGGACAGTCAAAAACCTTAGGAGGAGCATAAAAGGAAAAATAGTATTGTTCACACATACGGTACTATTCACATGTACGGTACTGTCTACGGCACTGTTCACATAGACGGATCGATGATGTGGCATTGACCGATGATGTGGCATTGACTGATGAGGTGTCATGATCCTGTTGGACTAAAATTCTTATACTGTTGATCGATGACGTGGCAGCATATTAGTGGATCAAAAATCTCATGTACGGTACATGCAATACATAGGATTATTTTCAACCAAACCACGTCACTGTTCACCCGGGTCAAACCGTGTTACTGTTCATCCGCGTGGTCAAAACGTGTACTGTTCACGCGGACTGTTGACTGATGACGTGGTGCAATCCTGAGCGTCCAAACTGTTTTTAATCCGATGGCTACGATTTACCCAATATATCTATAAAAAAAAAAGGGGGCCTCCCCCCCCTAATTTGATACCCCTGAATCCATTTTTGGACCCTATTTTCTGTAATTCCCTCTCCATCTTGTATTTTCTTCGTATTTTAATAAATTTCCATTTTGCCCCTAGTTCAATTATGAGTAGCTAATTTCCTTTCAAGCTTGGGTTGAAGGTGAAGTCTCAACATGTGTCATGGGCTTTATTGGTAAATTTATTTTCTTTTCCCCTCTAATTTTTGTGGATGATTTGACTTTTCGTCGACAAATAATAATAATCTTGTCTAGATACCGCCTTGGTTACACCGGCTCTCTAGTATAAGGTTATTATTATTTGGCACGATAAGCCCTTAGCACCATATTGATTAGAGCGTGGTTCATGAGGTGTGGATTCCCCCCTCATGATTTAATTGGCATTAATAAGGATTATTTAGCCCATGATGCATGTTGATACGGATCCAGATACCCAAGTACGTCATTTCAATAGAATTCTCTTCAATTTATTCTCGCCATTTCAATTCCAATTTTAGAATTTATTCTCGCCATTTTAATTTAAGTTTTAGCATATTCCAAATCATTTCCACCACAAATCCAATCATCCATTTACAAAATTAATTCTACACACAATTAAAATCCACCTCCTCGTGGGATCGACACTCGTCACCATTGATCTATACTACAATAAATTCGTGCGCTTGCGAGTACATTAAAATTTACACAACACCCGGCACTATCCGGGCATGGGTTTTTTCTGGGTTTTCTCTACCCGCATTTTCAAAACTGGCTAAAAAAATTGATAAAAAAATGCTAAATAAGTAAACAGGGCAGTGGAAATTCACAAGGTTGAAAGCTTGCGCAATTGGGCCTGAAAATTCATAACTTATCCCCGAATTAGTACTTAGCAGAAACTCCCTTTCAAACTGTAAAGAGATTTGATGTCCAGGAATCGATTTGACGAAAGAAGAAAAATGCCTTGGTCTTTTTGTTCTCTCTTCTTTTTCCATAGTGAAGAGGAAAGAAAAATGCCCAGGATTATCTTGTGGACAACAAAGTTGATTTCATGTGCTTTGTTGTCTGCTTATTTTCAAATTCCTTGGAAACAAAGTCAGAACCTGAAGTCACTATCCTTAAACCTGCAATTCCCTATGTTGCAAGTCATTTTCAGCTTCATAGTTTTCGGTATCAGCCTCCCTTTCCCCTTCTTCGTCATCATAAACGCTTCCATTTTCTTCTTCCTCATCTTCATCTACTTCTACTTCATCTTCCTTGTACTCCCATTCTTCTAGTTCCTGGATGTCATCCAAGAAAATAATTAAGCATGCTGCATATATATATATATATATATAACACCTAACAACAATAATGCCAATTACTTAATTTCTTCACTTTTTTTTGAAAAAACAGCCAAAAACATTAATAATACCTCGTGGTCGTGGGTCGTGGCTGTGTTGGTGAAGTTACAGCTGAACAAGAATAGTTGATGCCATCGCGTGGTGGCTTCCGCTGAGAAGATGACCAAGCGGTGAAAAGCTCTATGACGGGATAGCTGTGCTTTGCGAGGAGAAATAGAGTTGACTGAGGAAGGTAAGAGTTTCAGGGAGGGAGAGGCGCGGCCAACACTGCATCGGTGCCGATGGGTGGTGGAGAGACGAAGAGAGGTGCCGCCGATTTGGAGATTTCAGGGTGGATGCTGACTGCTGCAGTGCTGCATTGTTCACTTGCAAAGTTGCAATCGCGTTTTAGGGTTCAGTTTTGGGGGCAATTGGGTAAAGCAAATTTTATTTTTGGTTTTATATTTTCCTTTTTTTTAATTAATAAAAAACCGGGCACGGGTCTGGGTTTCGGGTTCTTGGTGTTGTGACCAGACCCGTGCCCGAATATGCTTTTTTCATTCATGCGGTCCGGACACGCCGGATCTAGTCCGGGCAGGTTTTTTTGCCACCTCTAGTTGAGATTAAATCAGAAGTCAGTATCAGTCCACTGTGACAGCTCAAGTGCCATACACTTGAGTAAAAACCTTGCACACCATGAGAAGACAAAGCATATAGACATTAAGCTTCATTTTATCATAAATGAAGTGCCCAGGGGTGTTGTGAAAATGGTGAAGATTCATATTGACGAGAATCATGCAGATGCTTTTACAAAGGTGATTCATGTGGCTAAGTTCAGAGCTTGCCTGGACCTAGCTGGATTGTGCAATCAGTGATATGCATGAGGGTTGGAGAAGGATTTAGAGTGAGAGTAAACTTTGATTCAAGGTGGAGAATTGTGAGTTAAATGAATCAAGTTTGGTTTCCAGAAACGACCGCGTTTTGGAGCTGTAAAACTTCATTAAGCTCACGTGCTTCTCAGCTGGTTCTTAACAGAAAATGATTTGATCGAAACGACATGGCTTGAGCGCGCTTTGCACATTAGTTTAAGTAACCACGTGAGGAAGCATGTGACGAAGGTTATTCAGAGTTCGTTAAAGGTTGTTAACCACGTGTCAACGAGCTGCTCATTCTGGTAATCAAGTTGGCTACCCAAACAGAGTATAAAGGCTAGTTTTTGGGGAGATTCAGGACGAATTCATGAGTCTTGCTATGAGGATTTTGTGAGAGAGAAAGTGTTAACTTGTTTTCTGTAAAGTCTGTTGTAAGGCTCTGTAACAATCTCCATTATTGTTTCAATAAAGCTCATCTTGAGGCTTCTCCCATGGATGTAAGCTAAGCATTCCATGCTCAGCTGAACCACGTTAAACTTGGTGTTTGTGGCTTTCTTAATTCTGTTTCTTGTTCGTGTTATTAGTTCTTGTGCTTTGTTATTCTTGAGTGAGTTTGTCTGATTAGATCTTGGGGTTGTGCAACTTGAATTGACTAAATCACAAGCATCCTAGGGCAGTGGTCAGTTTAGCTTAGTTAAAGGTTTGCTGATTCACTACATGGGTGCTCGTGTTAAAACTTGTTTAAGATGAACAAAATTAATGATTTAAAAATAGTTCTTAAAATTTAGAATACATTTTAAAAACTTTTTGAGTTGTATATATATTTTTAGTATTTTGAGTATTTTGAAAGTACAAATCTAATTTCCTAAACCAATCACCTATATATTATAAAAGATTTATGACTTTGGACCAAATGTCGATCAGCAGAATTGTGTTAAGTTTTTTTATATTTATTTTATCAAGTGTACATTTGTAACAGTGTACTGTTCTTTTTTTTTTAATTTTTATGATTATCCATTATAATATCCTCAACTTAAAATTCAGCTTAACACTAAAATCCCAACATATTGAGTTCCCATAATGAAAATAAAAATATACTTACCAAAATATCTTTATCTCTTCATGATAGCTGTCCTTGACTGGAGAGTTTCATGGTAATTATTTAACTTGAAATGATATTTTGAAGTCCAAAATTTGTAAATAATTCACATCCCCCATCAAAGTAAATTAAATCTTGGCCACCGCATAAATGGTAGAGCTCGAATCATTTTCATTCAACCCAAAGCTGAAAATCATTCATGATGACGATCAAAAGCAAACCCGAGGGCTCGAAGAATAATTTATAATTTAGGGTAAAAAGAAAAACGTGCTACGAATACCCAGTAACTTGGGAAAAGCAACGCATATAATATTGTTATCGGTAATTAAGAAATTGAAAAACCAATAACATTTCCTGGTAAATATGTTAAACTCTCTCATATAATGATGCAGGCATGCAATGCAGTAACTAATGGGATTAAGTGGAGGTTCGAGGTCAAACTTCGACACCTTTAATTAGATCGATAAAAGAAAAAATAAAATAGATTGATAGATACGATGGAGGCATGCAATTGAATAATTAATGGGATTATTTGGATGTTCAAGGTCAGAATTTCATATCTTTAATTAGATTGATAAAATATATATATATATATATATATATATATGAAGTGCAGATATTGACACGAATTTTCATAAGAATTTAAGATTTTGTAATAATATATGTAGGTATTTTTATTTTATTTTTCATATGAACACATTAATACTATTAGAATTAATGTTTAATTTAATATAAAATTATATAATTTAATAACATAACTGCACTAATTTTATTAAATCATATCGCTTAATAATATATCTATTTAAAAAAAAATAAAGACACCTACTTGAAAAAATAACTACACACATAACTATCCAATCTGAGATTCAGATTCCTAGATTATATTTTTAATTTTGTCGGCTACCATTCCCACCATGGTAGCCGACATGGTGGGAATCCTAAACTTTGTCAAGGATGCTTTTTAAATCTGGGAATCCTAAAATTGTAAAAGCATCCTACAAATATACGTGTGGAATAATTTTTTAATTAAGGATTCATGATTATATTAGAATTAAAGACAAATTAAAAGATAAAAAAGACACAAATTTAATATAATGTATTTCTGTCTTATAAATTTCTTTATCTTTTAATTTATTTTTTATTTTAATACAGTCAAAAATCTCTAATTAGAAGTTCACTATATATATATATATAGCTAGGTTGCTTAAAGGGACAGGATCCCCATTTGGGTCATAAAATGTATATATTAAATTACCTATTATTTTTTATTTTAAAATCTATACATGTTAGGATCCACCCTATGCAAATTGAAAAATAGAAAAATAATATATTGATAACGCGTTCTTTTTGGTGAAAAAAAATAAATGATACCGTGAACTTCTTTTTTATTTTCAAATGATACCGTATCTTTGCCCAGGCATAGTTATATTCAATTTATAATATAATAATAATAAAAACGTGACGATTATAATGATAAATACCTCTTGATCTTTACAGTTTACGCGTTACAAATATTATAATCGTGATATTTATTATCTAAACAATATATATCATGCAGTAGCATTTAGTCGGTGGACACGTACATCAGTGTAATTTCCAGTCATAACTTTTTCCTTTTGCTGTTGTTTTAGGAAAATGTTATTTTAATAAAAGATTGAGTTATAAAATTTTGAAAAAGAATATAAAAAGAAGAAAATATCTTAACAAAAATTAGGTTAATTGATAATTATCTTGATATTTTAATCTTTTCGTATGTTTGTCAAAATTTTATAACTCAATATTTTTTTCAATGTACAAATGTTGGTTGTTTATATTTATCCGTTAATTAGTATTCTGAATTGTACAATTAAAGTGGCAGAAGAAATTTTAATCTTGACAATATCACAAAATATTGATAAAACAAGAGACATCGATTTTCTTATTATAATTTGTGCAAAAATAGGTTTTATCACGTAATATTTGGTAATTAGGAAATAGAATCGCGCTTCGCGCTGCTTTGAAAAAAAAATTTAGTATTATCTTTTTTTCTTACTTTACACTTGATGAAACTAATAAAAAATATGAATTGATTTTTTAAAAAAATGAGGCAGTCCTATAAAACTAATGTTATTTATGAAAGTTAATTTTTTTGTTAACTTTAAAAATATATATTAACTATGAAATAGAACCGCACCTCGTGCGGCTTTAAAAAAATAAATTAGTATTATCTTTTTTTATTACTTTGCACTTGATGAAACTGATAAAAAATATTAATTATTTTTTTAAGATAACTCAACCTTATAAAACTAATGTTATTTATGAAAGTTAATTATTTTTTTGTTAACATTAAAAATATATATTAATGTGTATAGTTAAGTGTACACAACCTTTTCATCAATAAAAATTATGTTCACACTAATCAACTCTCTATTTTTTTTTTGTTATTAATAGATTCCCACATCTTACAAAACCTAACCCTTATCATCCAACTATCTTTATCATTGTTTAACTCATGAAGAAAAAGGTAATCCCTGAAGCACACAATACTAAAAATTTAAATAAGTCAAAAATAAAAACACAAGAACATTTCTAAAGATGATGTTGATTAAATAAAAAACCCTAAACATAGTAAATCTTAAATGCTTAATATTTATAGAGTTTGAAAAAGTCAAAAGACACTAAATAAAAGGTTGCATAATTAAATATGAGATTATAACATTAAAATTAGACCCTAATGGCATTATTGAGGGAAAATGAAGGAAAATGCCTTCCTATATTAATTAATTGATATATTTAAGTCACTAAAGTTTAATTGTTGGCATAATAAAATAAATTAATGTTTGAAGCCTTATAATTAATTATTATTAATGGTTATATATTATTAAATTTAAATAGAAAGAGGAAGAGACATGTAATCTTTTGTAATCTATTAATTATTTTCTATTTTTAATATTTTGTAATATAATTATTTTTTAATCTCAACCAATATATTAGATAATGGAGAATATAAAAAGATGAGAAATAATAATGCCATAAATCTTAACTACTTAATATTTATAGAGTTTGAAGAAGCCAAAAAGCACTAAACAAAAGGTTGCATAATTAAATATGAGATTATAGTATTAAAATTAGACCCTAATGGCATTATTGAGGGAGGATGAAGGAACATTCCTTCCTATATTAATTAATTGATATATTTAACCCACTAAAGTTTAATTGTTGGCATAATAAAATAAATAAATATTTCAAAACTTATAATTAATTATTATTAATGATTATTAATGGTTACATATTATTGAATTCAAATAGAAAGAGGAAGAGACATGTAATCTTTTATAATCTAATAATTATTTTTTATTTTTAATATTTTGTAATGTAATTATTTTTTTAATATCAACCAATTTATTAGATAATAGAGAATATAAGAAGATGAGAAATAGTGATGCCACATCACCTC